>VXBQ01006524.1:846702-1082502 GCA_013400175.1 Phainopepla nitens | reverse complement strand
TTTTTTTTTTTTTTAATGGGCAGGCTGCGAGTTACCCAGAGAGAGTGAGGTATGTGAGGCCATAACTGCTAACTAAAATCCTGACATAAACCTATGGCCAGCACTGGCATTCAGGAGTTAGACTGGCATGGTGGAGTATGGGGAGTGCAGGGTCATATTTTGTGGTTTCTCTCAAGCAATTCTCTGATGTTTAAATCTAGTCTTTCCTGGTAATTTTTGAAGTAACTCTCATGCCTGGTATAATGCATGAGTATTTACACAACTCCTTTGTTTTAATGCTGGTTGAAATTTACCCAAGCAAAATCAGTAGAAGGCAACTTTATGAATATGACATAAATTTATTATTGATCGAATTACCAATTTTTAGTTTTTTTTTTTTTGCTCTACTTGTGAGCTAGAGTTTGATTTTGCTACAGTTAATGGAAAACTTGTCTTCTCCCACAAGTATTTAGACAGCTAAACTGTGGGGACAATTTTCAGCTGACTTACATTGTTTATCCACAACTGGCACTCTACTTTTTCCTGGTTCAGATTGGTGGGACGTGAAATAGTTGCAGGAGATGGCTGAGAAGGGGCTGTAATTATTTTTTCTTTAGAGAAACAATTACTGGAAAACTAACACGGGGATTTTTAATTTCTTTTTCTTCCAACTGTGGATGTAGAACTTAAAACAATGATGATTTTCTTCAATTTTTCTCCACATTTCAAATGAAACAGTGCTGCCACCGTTTTTCTGAGCGGACATGCTCGATGTCTGGATGCCCAAACTTCCTATGCCTCACTATCTTCTAGTCTAGCTTTTTTGATAAGTTGCCAAGAGTGACAATATTTGCATGTTTTGCCATTTGAAATGTGTGCATGCACATGAATTATCCAGTTTTTCTTTGGCCAGCAGCTGCTCTCCTCAGGGTGAGCTGCAAAGGTGGAAAAATTCTGCTGTTTACTGTGTTTATGGTGTTTGGGCACTGTTTTTAGTGAGGGGAAAAGTATTTTTCGTTTAAATACTTCTCCGAGTATTCACTCCAGGTACTCAGTGCTAAGCTTCCTAATTAACCTACAGACTACCTGTGGCAGCTGAAGGATTTCTTACCTCACTGAAACTTTGTAAATGATCAGTAATTTCTGTAATGTGTTCCTGAGGCAATCAGACTCTAATTGACTTAGAGATTTAAAGTGAGTCTCCTGCTGACATCGTGTTTATTGTTTGGAGTGCCAGATTAATTACAGCATGTATTTTAGTTGCTGTATTATGACCTCCATCTGTTTTTTATTAACTTTCTCTGTAAATGAGAAACTGTCAGTGCATAATGTTTCTTACATTCTGAAGAAAAATTCCCCCAAACCCCACAATTGTGTACTTTAAAAATAAAAGAACCGTTGTGTTTAGATCACAAGTTTGTTTATTTCTTTTGTTTCTGGAGCAGCTGACTCAAGCACGGATGACTCCTCCCTGTTTTGGAATAAATAAACGGCCAGAAAGACCATCCCAGGCCATTTGAAACGGGGCTACAGGAGCTGGTGTTGGTTCCCTCTGATCCGAGCAGTCAGACACGCTCAAACCCGCAGCATCCTTGTGCCGGCAGCTGGCAGCAGATCCCTCCTTTACTGGAGTCACTTCTCGGAGCCCGCTGCCGCTTCGGAGAGCAGCGCAGCCTTTCATCCTGCGCCTCGCATGCGGGCCGGGCGACAGGCCGGGTGACAGACCCTTGCACAGAAACTCACATCCGCCTCAGCTTTCGTCCCGTTTGTGCTCGGCGGGTGTGTGTGCCTGCAGCCGGGAGAGCTTAAAGCCCTGAGTTTGTACTGGCTGGCAGGAAGATAAAATGTGTTTATGGGCAGGTCGGTGAGTGTTTTAAGGAAACTCCAGGTAGCGAAGGAGCCGGCAGGTGGGCATTGTACTTTAACGACGCTTACACAAGAGTGATTTGAGCTTTGGTCATTCCTGTAAGAGTAGGAAGATTTGGGGTTTTTCTGGTTTTGACCAGGGCTTGCTGTGTTTTCTGTGAGGAACAGTGATTTTTTTTACACTTGGTCAGACAAGGGAGGGGTAAAATACAAACACAGTTGTAATATGAGGGGAATTATCAAGGGGCTTAACATCCAGTGAGTGTGCTTGGCAGTAACTGCAGTAAAACTGAAACTTCAAGCCCTGGAATGCAGTAATATAAACTTATTGCTGTAATTAAATTACTTGAGAGTACAAAATTTGTCACGATCTTTCAGCGAAAATTGAAATTAGTTGATGGATTTGATTGTGGTTTTTCAGGAGATTCTAGCAAGCAGATACCTTGAAATACGCTCTGCACTGCATTTGCATGTAAACTGGAGACTGACAGTGTTCCACTCTGATGCCCATCTTTCTATTGAAACTCAATTTTTGGGGCACAGAATGCAATTTATCAGAGTGACTGCTGAAATTCACGTTGCAGAGATGCTGGATAGGTGATTAATTTCCCAGAGGTGGGTTTTGCTGTTAGTGTAATACTGGGGAGAGACAGATGGACAGAAGCAATGCAGAGAAAATTCACCTGAGAACAGCTCAGGAATGACTTCTTGATTTTGAGAGGCAACACTGGACTTCTTTCATGTGTCTGGTGTTTTTATTCCTCAGTACATCACAAAGAAATTACCCTTGCAGAGGATCAGTGTAGGCAGTGTTTGCTTGCTCTGAGCCCCTCCCTGAAGAGAGAATCAGAAGTTTTTAAGTCACTGTTCTTCAGGAGATTAAGGTTCCCTTCCCTAATCAGCTGCAAACTGCCTGTTAAACTGGTGAAAATATTTAATATATGTGAATAACTTTTTAATGAAAAATGTACTGCTCTTAGAGCTATATACATATTATCATGCTAAAAGATAAGAAATGGTCGATTATTACATGATTAAAATGTCATTCAGTATTCACATAACAAACTGTTGGTATAGAAGCATCTAGAAGGTTTTAGCATTCAGAACCAATTGTCACCAGATGGATAATGTTTTTGTTGATTAGGTGCATCCCATGTGGATTTAGAAGGAAGATGGAAACACTACTTTGCTTATCTCTCTATTTGCCTTTTTCTTGCTGCAGACGACAACCTGCACAGTAGTGGTGCATGGAAAAAGTTAATTCATTGCCATGCTGGCTGGAAGAAAATGTGTACCTTGTGCTTCTAAAAAATAGTAAATGAAACAGTCATGTTCAGTCAGTGGCAGAAATTTGTTGATAACATAGCAATTTTTGAGTTAAATTTCATGCACTTAATCTTAGCTTTAAAGTATGTACTGATCTTTCAAATTTCAGGCACAAGATGTAGAGATAGGTGTGTGTTAATGATGTAACACTGTCTAAGAAAATGACTTCTTAAAAAAGAGTTCAGGAACTCGCTTCAAAAAAAGAGTTCAGGAACTTTTTCTTGTTTAGTATCTGTCTGTTGTAGGCAATGCAGTGAGTGTCTGGTACATGGGGTGAAAAACTGGCCAGTGCAAGTGGTCTGCTTGTACTGGAGTTCTTTTTTATAAGAGCCTACTAAGCCCTTGAATCAGTATTCCTGTGGACTCTTAGATTGGAGTTTTGCTGGGTTGTCAGCATTTTCATCTAAATCATGTAGCTGTTGCTACCTGAAAGCTCTCAAGAAGACAGTCTAGATGTTTCTTTATTGGACTTGCCATTTTTCTCTTTGTTTAGAAAAAACAGAGCAAACAAACAAAAAATTATACCGGTTCACAGTGTTCATCAGAAGTACAGTTGAAATAACTTCTAAAAATATAGTCATCTGTGAAAGGAAAAAATTCCTGGGCAAAATTCATTTCACAGAGTGTGATACTAAAGCAGAGAAGGCAGAGTATTTGTAACGTGATCAGAAATACTCTGTGAGCTCTCTTTGACTTTAGTCCCCAGATGTCTGATGTCCTGTTGGGAGGCAGCTGTTTTTATCTTTCTGATTCCCAAGAGCACATGTCTGTCTGTCCTGCTCACTCAGGCCTATATAGTGCGTTAATCTTTGCTGCGGACTAACTGCATCCTCCTGGTCCAGCCCCAGAATTCATCCTGCTGGTGGCTGTGTCCAAGCCAGCTCACACAGCGGGGTGCAGTCAGTCAGAGCAATCAGACATTGAAAGGTGCAGCAGTGGCCAGGGATTGGATGTGGGAGCACTGCAAGGAAGGCTGAGCCTGAGGCGTGAATTTAAGCTCACGAGTCAGATGATGTTTTTTATTTAGAAAAACGCAGTCACAAGGACTTTTTTGAGAATGAGTGTGTGAGAAACTAAAATTATCTCGTGACTTACACATCAGAATTGCAGCCCTGAGTATGAGTCTGTGTGCAGTCAAGATACAGTGGTGTTATTTCCGATAGGAATGTCGTGGCTGTTTTCTAGTCCTCTATGAAGCTGATCTTACAATACTGTAGCTTTTTTTTTCCTCTGTATTTTTCATTTTCTTTCTCAGGCATTATGATTGTGTGTTGGTGTTTTGAGATACAATGGCAACAGACATTCAAGTCGTGAGCTGTGAATTTGTTGGGTCCGTGCTGAAAAAAATAAGCCATAACAGACTCTGTGTCCTGCTGAGAGATTGCCTTGCTTTGGGGAGCTGCTTGGGCTAAAGGCTGAAGAGCAACTACCCAAGAGGCAGCAGAAGAGCTGCAGGGCGTGTGCCTTTTTGTGGCTGACTGTATTGGCAACATGTCCCTAATGGCTCCTTTTAGAAGTAAAATAAGGAATTTAAGCTAATCGTGGTGATAACTGAAGTTGTGTAAATGAAATGGAGTGATTACAATTGGTGATTACAATTAATTCATTCTCATTTCTTCTTTTCAGGTTTTCTTCTCCACCTTGGCCTTCCCCTTCTCTCTTGAAATCTGGTCACTTTTCTGTTTAAATTGCCATATGATCTGTTACCTCTTCCTTGTCTTGCCTCTTTGCTTATGCTTTAAGAGAAGTCTTTTCAACTTCATTTCCTCTGTCAGTGGTCCGAAATCCAGTCATCAATAGTTTATTTCTCCAAACGTAATGTTGTACAGGTAATCTATCTATTAAAGCTTATCCTATGTTTCTGGCTAGTTTTCACTTAATACTGGGCATTCTGAACATGAATTTTCAGTGTTCTGCTGGGATGTTTCAAAGCTGCTAGGAGATCCAAATGTGGGATTCAGCTATGATTCATGTTCAAGTGCATCTCATTTCTTTTAATTTGTGAGGCTACATCAAACAGATATTTCACTCTGAGAGCAAATTTAAATAGACTGTTGCAGATATTGACGTTTTCTTTTGAGCTACACTGAAATATTTGAGAAACAAGGTTCTTTGTTCTACCAGGTGCTGCACTGCATTTCTTCAGGTTTCTGTGTGTGTGAGGTCGATGTGTTACTCAGTCTCTGCTTTGTAAATGTCTGTGTACATCTGCCTGTGTGTATATATGTATATAAGTGTATTTAGTGTGTATATCTATAGAGTGTGTAAGGAGAGAAGTGAGGAGGGGGTTGCTAGCTGTACATCACACATTTGTTACAGGGCAGGGTTGAAAAGCAGTGCTCTGGTAGTGCTCCTCAGGTGACAGCATGGCAGCAACCAAACCGTAACAGGAGTGAAGGGCTGCGTGTAAACTGCCTTCCCTGGAGGGAACAGTGTGCAGGAACTGTGCAACAAGTGTTTGCTTTTTCTCAACTTCCTTCTCGTGTCCTGAGTTGAACAGAAATTCTTCTGAAGGTGGCTTGGGGTTAGGTGCTGGTAATGTGGAAAGTTAAGAGTGAGAAAGTGCTGAGAACACAGAGTCTTCCAATGTGTGCACACATATAGGCAGTGGCTCTAGCTCCTCCCAGGGACATTTCATAATCATTTGTTTGTCCACAACAAACAGATTCCCCAGAAAGCCCAGAGCCTCAGGATATGTCTCCTCTGAAGACACTATTAATTGCTTGCAGCCCATGTTGAGTTTTATGATGTTCTGGGTAGGCTTTTGATCATGCCCAAGTCAGCTGGGTGAAATCTCGTTCAGAGAAAATTATGCTGCAGTCGAATTTCAGCTAAAAAACAAGAAAAAAGACAAGCCCCAAACGCAAAAAAAAAATGCCTGATGTTGTTGAGTGATACCTCTGAGAATACTCAGGAGTCTGCAGTAGGAAATGGCTCATTGCTTTCTGCCTTAATACACAAGTAGCTTTTTCCTTCTGTGGTTTAGACACTGGGAGGAGAAGTGAGTGTCCTGAGTTGTTCTGGAGAGAGGATAAGAATTCTTTTAAACTGGGGAGCCAACAGCACCAAGTGCCCAAGTGACAAATATACTTTATTATTCAATCGAGCTCCTTTGCATGTGCCCTTACTCCTGAGCATTTGCTCCGTGCTTTTAGCCTTAATGTCACTTTTCTATGGCAATAGTTTGAGCCTGTTTCAAGTCTCTCTTGGCTATTACCAGTCATCTTCTTTGGTGAGGGAATATCCACTCCTAAAACTGTACACACAGTATTTCCTAATTTATTTATGAGCATTAAATATATTGTTTCAGTTTAATTATCCTTTTTTTTCCATGTTAATAGGAAGCCTTACTTAACTTTTGTGCTTAATTAATTTATTTTATAGGTCTATGTTTCTTCATCTTGTTGAAGGCTGATCAATGTATTTGCCCTTTCAGATTGAGAGCATACCAGCTTCTATGTTTTAATTTGTTGTTTTGGTTTTTGGGGTTTTTTTTTGTTTGTTTGTTTGTTTTTTCTTTTTAACTTCTCACACGGCTTAGTGTGTTTTTGTCGGTACTTTCAGGACAGACACTCTCATAACTTGTCCCTTAAAAATGCTGGGTCTCTTTTGTCTTTTTGTTGAGTGGCTCAAATTCTGCAATACTCTCGGGCTATTCAGATCTTAATCAGCCACTCGTTAAGAATGATTGTCATCTGCCCTGGTGTTGCCCAGTTGTCTGGCTATTTTTAGAGTAGTGGTATTTTGGTATTTGTGTTACTTAACTTAAGGCTGTTCATCCTGTAAACAAGCTGGATGCATAGCTGTGGTCTGAAGAGCTGCCCCAGACATAAAATGTAACACTTCAATTTCAGGAGAGGCTTACACAGTTAAATGGCTTCATTAATTGAAATATTTCTTGCCTGGCAGAAGTTGGTGTAGATAGATGCATTTGTACTGGCACACACACTTTTGCTTGGAGGAATTTTAGTTTGTTTACTGAAGTGTCACACACAATAGTAGCAATAAAGCTGGAGGCTTGCTGGTATAGCTGTGGACAAAGACTGGGGAGGCTAAACTCTGCCAAAGTGTGGAGTGAGGAATTTGAGGATAGGAGCAATAAAAGACCACTTGACAAGGCAGGAATCTGGCGAAATGAAGACTGTTGAGAAAAATCTCCAGTAGTGTCTGTTGTGTAACTTCAGTTTTCTATTCTATGTAAATATTCCTCCATTCTTGAGGGGGGGTGGGGACGCCTGTTAAAATTTTTTCTTTTCCATTACTAAAGAAAAATATACTGCCCTTCAAAATTGATGGAAAAGTTGAATTACTGTAGAGTGGCATTTTTAATAGTTTGCAAGACACTAATCATGTTGTTTCTTATGAGTCAAAACCTTTTCCAGGGTGTGATGCTACACTTTAAATAAACTGTTAAAGCCTTGTATACTTCTAGCACAAAGACCTCTTCTGAAGCCGTTGTTCTGTGTTTGCAAATAGTTTGCAAAGCTTTGGTGCCTCATGTCTTTATTTATGGTAGGCACCTGCTCTTTGCTCTTTCTAGTTTTATATGGAGTATACTTCCAGTTGTATTGAGGAGATTCTGGAAAGGTGATTTTTTTTTTTTCTTCTTTTCCCCAGTAAAACCAGGTGTCAAACCCTGTGTTCCTTAGGGATGAGGAGTGACTTAGCATCAGCTGGGCACAAGTGGCACTGCTGTGGCCCCAGCCAGGGGAGTTGGCTGGCCTGGTTCAGGGGGTGGTTTCCTTGGGGCCATGGCCACATGGGTCAGTGGCAATAAAAACTGCAGTGCCAGTTTGTGCTTGTCTGCACTGTCAGTAGCCCACAGGCATCACACCTGTTACAGTTCTGTGCCTCACAGTCTTCTTCACACTTCTGAGAGCGCCAGGGATATTTTTGGGTGCTTTGACAGTCCATTTCTGCCATGGCACCTGTAGGTATTTCAAATATTAAATGCAGAGCTTTATCCAACCAAGATTTTTTGTCTTAGTGCCTAAGACAAGGTAGGATTTTTTTTTCCTAAATTAAATGTAACTGTTAATCCATGGAATCAGCTGCAAAACAAACAAGCTATTTGATTCCATAGCTATACTAAGAAATTTTGTTTCTGTAGTACACAGAAAATCAGAGTATTATGATTTATTTGTCTCTTTAAATTCTTAACTGGTTCTTGAAATGATCTGTTTGCTATTTGGGTACCTGTGAGTTTTCCTCTAGATCATGCATAGTTTCAATGTGCTTTCAACTCATGCAAGGCTAGTTCAAACACTTCAAAATCCTTTAGTTACAAGTAACTCTTTTCAGGCAAAATTTGATGAGTATGTTATATTTAAATAATGTTTCACTGAAGGAAAGAGTGAACCACTCTCAAAGAATTAATTTCTTTGACTTAATCTGACCTGTTCATATCCATTTCTAACCACTGTGTCCTTGAGAAGAAGTCAAGTAAGAAGAGGGTACTTAAGACCACTTTTGAAAGATTTGGTAGCGTATTTTAGAATTGTCACTGGCATCAGTGGATTCTTTTTTGCTGTGTGTGTTCTTTGGTTTTGTTTTTAAACTGAGCAATTAAGCATTTTTTATCTTAAAACAACAGACAAGTGTAGAAATTGAGGATGTTTGGCTGAAGCTGTCAGTATCAACAGAAAAGAGGTGTCCAACTGAGATGAGAAATGGAAAAATTAGGTGTTCTAAACTGTGTTTTCACTCATGAGTAAGCAAATAATATTATGGAATGATAGTAATCTCCTTTGTTACTAATAGGATGCCAGGCTGGATTTCAGGTAATTTTCCTACGTATAATCCAATGTGTATTTAAATATAATGTTTGCAAATCTGTGAAAATCGGCTTCACAGTGGTGGTGATGGTCTGAGCTTGTGTTTTTTCCTGGTTGCATCTAAAGAGCCCTTGGAGCACACACAGTGTGCTAGGATCTGCTTCTGGGAATTTCTGACTGAGACATCCACTTCAAATATCATTCACAGCTTAAACGCATTAGAACCACATGGCTTCCTGTCAACTTAGAAAAGAAAAGAAAATTTGCCCTTAAGACTATTTTGTTGGGTTTTTGTTTGACTTTGCTCCATTGTGAAAGGCTGAAGCAGCAGATTTTTGAAGCTTCTGTAGGTTCTGTGTGCATACCATGTTTTTGTGACTACGGTTTTTCCATTAAAAAAAAATAAAATATATCTGTTTCTCAGAACTCAAAATGCTGCATTTTTCTTGACTTTCATGGAACTTGGCAGTGAATCCTGTGTTCCTTCAGTGTTTCTGTATCCCCAGCTGAATGTGCTCAGAACTTCTCAGTGGTAAAGACTAGAGGCTTATTTTTACTGTTGGAATGAAAAGATATCCAGTCATGACTTAAGGAGTTTCAATTTTCAATTGAATAGGACAGGTTTACAGCCTGAAGTTGTATTATTTCACATTTCTTTAGCAGGGAAGTGATTTCAATCATTGAGATGATGGGAAAAGCAGATATGTTGTGTTACAGCTGTTTTCTCCTGCCATTGAGAATATATTTATTTTTATAATCCCTAAGATATATGCATTTGTCTAGCATAATGAATCATATTAATTCAAGGGTCAGAAGAGGGTTGGGAATTATTTTTTTTTTAAGAACAGTGCATTGTATCAGGAGAGAAAGGCACTGCAAATGGGCAGGGCACTCAAGAACAGGGGAAAGAGGCATCAGCTGCAGCATCCTAGCCTCGTTTCTAACAATCAGAAATGTGGGTGGTAGTTGGGCATTTCTTTGTTTAACTGAACTCACATTTAATGTTTTGACTTTGCACTGTGGCACTTTGTGCTCCTGGACACCAGATGGTGCTGCTAAACCGGCTGATGTGTAATTTCCACACTTGGAATAATTGATATTTGACTGAGTTCCAAAGTCAGGTCTGTACTCTCTGACCAGGTGTATATTATGGGGTGCAGAAGTGCACCTGCTAGCTCAGCCCAACACCTTGTATTGTTTAGGGCAGTGGTCTGAAAATTATCATGTAAACCAAGTGGGCTGTGGAATTAGTATTTTAGATCTCACTGGGCAAAACCCACCATCAGCTGGTGTTCCTGCTAGTTTATGTACTTGAACTTCAGCAATTTGCTTTAATAAAGTGTCATTTAAATTTCATTTGATAACTGCAGTCAGAAAACTTTGGGTGGAGACACCTTTAGTGCCAGGTTAAAACTGCAAAGGATATTTGTAGAGATTAATTAAATATAACGAAGGAGGGTTAAATATAATGAGGGTGGTTTTGAGTTTGGTGGGCTGCCAAAAAGCTTTGGGTTGTTCTCTGTTACTTTTGGTTTGAGAAGATATGGTGGCTTAGCTATGTAATTGCATTGCAGATAGTATTTATGATACTGTGATATACATTTGGAATTTGATTTCTATTTATTTAAAGTTGGTTCTCATGTTTAATAAATTCATCTGGTAATCCTAATTGTGGGGCTGAAGGGATGAAATAAGACATTTTGGTCTTCAGCTGAATCCCAGAGGCTGGTGGTACGGTTTATCGGTGGATTATGAATAATGGGCTCAAATTTATTTGAGCAGTGAGGAAATTTTTTGTAGATATTTTACTGTATTTTTCTTACAAGTTTATTTCTTTTATAGATCCCCATATTAAAGTTTCTGGAAAAAAAGAAAACGTAAAAGAAGCAAAAGAGAGAATCATGTCTGTCTTGGACACAAAAGTAAGAAAACTTTCTTAGAATGACACCTTAGCCCCTAATTTTGTGGTGACATTGATCTCTTTAATGGGCACATTGCAAGAGAAGGTATTTATGGATGCTCTGAAGCAAAGTCTCCAATAAATGCCTTGCAGATGTTGATATTGGTGTATGCCCACATATTTAAACATTTTGCAGGAAAAATACTTGCTTGAAGCAGCTTTTTCCAGATCTGAATTATATAGAAATAATATTTCCAGCCATATGGCTAAAAGCATAAGTGACTTTTTCATTGAATTGGGGTTTTGCTTCAAAATCTGAAATACAGCTTCACTGCAAGCAATAGATTATGCAGCCACTTCAGAGAACCTAAAATTTTGTTGCTGTTTGAAATTTGATTTTAGGAAAATTTATGCTGCTTTATGTTTAATTGATCTTCTATTCTTACACTCTGAAACATCAAGACCAGAATTTCTAAAACATCTAGATTTTTGCCAAGGCTCTCTTCTGTTCTTCAGAGATTATTTTCATTCATCAGCAGCTCTTTTGGGGCAGTGTGTATGGCTCCTGTGTAGTTGTATGGCACCTTCCTGGTTCTCTGAGCAGATTGCCAAAAGGAACACTTGAGTGATAAGCACCAGGTTTTGAACAACTATTAACAACGTTATTATGAGCTGTTAGCAATAGAGCTTTTAAGAATAGCTGTAGGCAGTGTTTGTGTATTTTAAAAATCCATGTACCAAAAAAAAATGTGTTTAAGGAAGGAAAAACCACACTTGGTCCCATGGCTTTGATTTGCAAAGTCTTCATAGTGTGATCCTTTCAGATCAAACAGTAGTGTGGGACTTCAATTGAAAGAACACAGAATTAAAAGAAATTAGAATAAATTGCAAAAAGATACTTAAGTCACAGTTGATGAAAGTTCAGTGGGTATTTGAAAAGCCTTAGTTGTTTTTTGGAGATCCATCCTTTGGGGTATTTATCTCCGTATTATTTCCTCACTAGAAACAAAACGAGAGCAAATTAACATCCAGCTGATTCCTATTAAAAACGTCATCCTTGAGTAGAAGTTAAGCAATAGCAAAAATACTTCAGAAATACAATTTTGATGTCATTCTCGAAGTCACCTTACTCTTAAAGACTTACATAAATAAAACCCAGGGTCTGCTGTGACCCAGTCTAACTGTGGGTGCTTGTTCTGCAGAGCAATCGGGTAACCTTGAAGATGGATGTTTCACATACAGAACATTCGCATGTGATAGGTAAAGGTGGCAATAATATTAAAAAAGTGATGGAGGAAACGGGATGCCATATCCATTTTCCAGACTCAAATAGGAACAATCAAGCAGAGAAAAGCAACCAAGTAAGTGTTGTTTAATACTGAGCTCATTTGTGTTGCAATTCCTGAAAGTATAAAGCATTTCTAAACTTCTCTCATTAATATGGGTTTTTTGGGGATGGTGTGTTCGCGTTCAGGGAAATAGATTTTTAGTGTTTACACTGTGTGGAAAGTACAGGGCTTCCTAAGTGAGCAAATCTCTAAAAACAGATGGAAACAATTTGTGATGGCTCATAAATAATTTTAATTTTTTTAAGCTAAAATTACTTTGCTCATACAGAAGTCAGCAACTTAGTGTGAATGCTAGAGAAGCTTTTGTAATATTTTTTCCTGTTCAACACAGTGACTTATTCAGCATATTGATTGATTTTTTTTGGTGCTTTTTGCTTATGGTGTAACTTACTTGAAGACTAAACTTAGTAAATAGCCAGCTGAAATGAATGTCCTATTGTAAGAGTTCAACATCATTAGGGTAAGTCGTTGAGCCTGAATTGTGCATCTTCTCTAGTGCTAGTATTGGTGGAATGTGTACTTCTAAGTCTCTCATCCTTGTGCTTAGAATTCCCACTTGTGCATCCTAATGGCTGCTGAGCAAAATGCAGTCATTTCAAAACATTCAAGAAAATCTACTGTGGCCTGAATATTAGCATTGAGCATATGCGTACAGTAGTAATTCCATTATTTGGCCTAAACCACTGTATGTTTTGATGTAACTTTTTTTTTCTAGTTGCTTAAATATATATAACCTAAGATGCTGTAACGTTTTTTCAATATTGGCTACAGTTCTCAGCTAGTGTTTAGACAACATATAGAATGTCAGCAGATGTGGAATGTGATTTTTTTCTTAGATTTTTGTTGATTGATTTTTGCTTTTTTGGGTTTGTTTTTTTTTGTTGTTGTTGTTGTTGTTTTTGTGTTTGTTTTTTTTTTAAGGAGAGCCCAGCTACCTGAGTAACTTTTCCATGCCTCCCTTGAAAATGTGATGCAATGTTTTTCCTACTCTTGCTCTTCCAGGTGTCTATTGCAGGACAGCCAGCTGGAGTGGAGTCTGCAAGAGTCAGAATTCGGGTAATGCTCTAGCTCAGCATAGTGTCCCCTTCAAAACACCAGTCAGGGGAAAAAAAAAAATGCATAGTTTTGGGAGCCCTAGGGTTGTCTGCCTCTGCCTGGTGACAGCAGAAAAGTAGCAACAAAAGTGAGGATCCATATGAGAAATATGCCAGGGATATTGTAGCAGTGATTCACTTTCTGGCTGAATTTTGAACTGGCTCATTGTGTTTGTTGTACACTCTAAGTCTACACTCTAAGCAAGATGTAAATTAATTCCATACTGTGTAGAATATTACATCTTAACTTACCCACCACAGATGGCCTGTAGAAGCTCAGGCATTCTCTGTGAATCTATGACTTGGGAAAGGCAATTTCTGCTTCTCATATTTTAACCATTTTCATGTCGAGCTTTTGTAAATAATTCAGTGTCATTCTCCACTTGTAGCCATTTTCTGTCTTTTCCTTTTAGTTTCAACTCTTACGTGTATTTTGGCATGGATGATGAAAAATCAAATAAATTACCAAAAGCTTACTGCAATTTCTCAGCCAGACATGTCACACTACCTTATTCCAAATGCTCCTGCTATTTTGGAGGAAAAAATCAACCAAACAAAACTCAAAAAAGCCTCTGCAAAAAACCCCCACTATAGTATCTCTGAAAAAGAGATACTTTTTTCCAAGTGACAATATATTTTTATCCATGAACTCTGGGCAGAGGATGTGTTTTGTCAGTTAAATCATCACTGCCAGTACATTATGATTGAGGAGTGAAATTGCTGTAATTTGAGTATGGATCTGGTTTTCAATATCTCCTCTTCATTATTGTTGCAGGAGCTGCTTCCATTGGTACTCATGTTTGAATTGCCTATTGCTGGAATTCTCCAACCCATCCCAGATCCTAATTCTCCGACCATTCAGCACGTGTGTCAGACGTACAACATTTCAGTTTCCTTCAAACAACGCTCTCGAATGTATGGTGCTACAGTCATTGTCAGAGGGTCACAAAACAACACTAGTGCTGTGAAGGTAAGAAAGAAGAATGTAAGAAAGTTTCTGAATGTCATATATTTATAATTTATCTGTCTAAGATGGTATATCTTGCCTCATCAGCATGTGTTATTGCTTGCCAGCCCTTAGGGTTTGAATTTTTTTCTATACTGAACTTACACAGGTGAAGTGTAAAAATGCATAGAAAATAGTTTTAAGTTTAGGATTTAGCATCATTGGTGGCAAGGTTTTAATCCAGTGTTCACCTCCTGCACACTTGCTCAGGTTTTCAGCAATTTTGGAATATGTACTGGTCTTAACCACATTTTAATTCAAAAACAATGCGAACAAAACCACAAAATACATCTCCTATCTCAAATTGTTCATGCTGAGCTCTTCTCAACATGCACACAAATAAATAACCTTGAAAGCTGCCCAATCAGTCAAACTGGTCTTGCAAATCCAGCCCTTGGAGGTGTGAATTTGACAGCCAAGGCAAAGAACTGCCAGGAGCCTGTTCATCTTAATAAAGTAAAAAATTCTTCTTGTTAGGAACTGCCACTAGGAGAGGTTGATACAGTCCCAGATGGGTGTATCTCAAGCCAGTAAAAGCATCTGAGCCCAACACTGAGAGGCAAGTTTTGCAAGTGTACCTACCCAGAAAAATCTCTGTTGATTTTGACTGCCTTTGTGGCCACAAAAGGTCTGTTGGGACCAAACCATGTGGCATTGTCTTACTGCCTGTTACAGAGTAGCAATTAAATGCTGCATTTGGTTAGAAAATGGGAGTAGTGGGCAGAGTTTAGTGCATTTGTTACTTTTAACAAATCAGTCGTGGTTTTAAACCCAACAGTGTTTTCTTATCGTGCCTTTGGGAGTGCATGACCAGAAAGGAGGCAGTCTGAGATCTCCTTTTGTGTGCCTGTGAGCCCAGTTTCACTGGCTTTTCTCCCGTTTGTCCCCAGGAAGGAACAGCCATGCTCTTGGACCACCTGGCTGGGAGCCTGGCCTCTGCAATCCCTGTGAGCACGCAGCTCGACATCGCCGCGCAGCATCATCTCTTCATGATGGGTCGAAATGGCAGCAACATCAAACATATCATGCAGAGGACTGGTGCTCAGATCCACTTCCCTGACCCTAGTAACCCACAGAAGAAATCCACTGTCTACCTCCAGGGCACAATTGAGTCTGTCTGTCTTGCCAGGCAATATCTCATGGTAAATACTTGCAGTGAAGCTTGTGTGGAAAAAATTGCCAGATCATAGAAAATAATGCTTGCTCTGCATGTATTTACAAGTCACATGTAAATTAGCCTTGGAGAGGAAGGATTGCTATTCACACTGCAAACAGCTGATTCAGTTTTTGTCAGGGATTTGTCAGGGTTTGTAGTAATTGAAAATATTTGTAATCCCTGGTAACGTGACTTGAAAAATAACCTTGGTAATATAAATGCAACGTAAGTCATTTAATTTTACAATAACAATGTGCCTCTGAGTAGAGGCAGGTTTCTGAAATATTCTGTGGGTGTTGGGTGACGGGTTATGTTTTATTTTGCCAACCTGCCTTTTCTGTGTTTGGCAGGTAAATAAGTTTCTTTTGAGGGAAAATGTCAGGAATTCCTTAGTTCCCATGTAAGCCAGTTTTCAGTGAAATTGGGAAACCATAGGAAATAATTACTTATTTTGGTTTCTTAGATTTTTTTATAGTACCACAGCCACAATTCTATAACGCCTTTTATAATAGCTCTGGTGATGAATATCATTATTTGTAGAGATTTTTGGTATACTGGTCTTTAAACTTCACAGGAGCCTTTAGCCAGTATTGTAGTACTAATGTATGTACTCGTTTTTTATATATGTGAATACTGAGGGACAAAATGTGTGAGGACTGGACCAGTTTTTGGAGTTTTTACTCTTAAGCTTTAGTATTTCAAGTGTGTTACAGATGGCGTCCATATCACTAGAAAATATTTACCTAGCTGATCTGGAATGGGGAAGAGAAAGGTAAAAGACTTAGGCAATGGTGAATTAGAGATGTTTTTACAAGTCTGTTTCCTTATTTCAAACAGTTTAATGGAGAACTTTTAGTCTGGCTGTTCTGCCGTAATTTCCTAACAAGACTGTACTGATTGGAATGTCAAATATTCAGTAAATCATTTCAGCCTTGTGCTACCAAACCCTTTGTTCAGAGTCCCAGGACAGGAAAATACACCTGTGTTCTTGCATTCAAGGAAATGCCTTTCCCTTAAATTTCATCCTTGCTATGTTTTTCTGAATTTACAGAAATTTTCTTATATAATGATGTGTGAATCTTACAATGTCTACAGGTTAGCTTATTGCTACCATTTTAGTGAGAAAATGGCCAGTTACAAGTGCTAGGAATTTTTTGTGCCTTTCTTTTCAGGGTTGCCTTCCCCTCGTGCTCATGTTTGATATGAAGGAAGAAATTGAAGTAGAACCACAGTTTATAACACAGCTAATGGAGCAGTTAGATGTCTTCATAAGCATTAAGCCCAAGCCAAAACAACCAAGCAAGGTTTGTGCAAAGCTAATATTTTTCTTTTAGGCTTTCATGACAAAGTTTTAGAGCTGATAGGTGTGTTCTTCTCCCCCAGTTTAATGGATCATAAACTTGTGAAAGCCATATGTATTTTCTGCTTGAAATAGCAGTTTAAATGATCCAGCAACTCTACTTTAGGATGATTTGACTTTCATTAAATGCTTAATAATAAAGAAATTAGCTTTTGTATAGAATACCTTGGGTAAAGGCAGTGGGAGGTGTTTATGGTGAAATATTTAGGCCAGTATGCCTAGGGGACTCTTGTAGTTACCTGTGTTGTATAAAATGCCAAAGCAGGCAGAAGTTTTAAAATTTTAAATGATCATTTCATTGTGTCAGTATGTGAGCTTCCTTGTGTAGGGATCTGTAAAATCAATACAGAGAAATGTCCTGTAGAAGATGTACAAGAAGCAAAGGGCTTTTGCAATTTAATTTTCCAGAAATTTATTACCTTATTCTGAGACAGCTATGAATTTAGTAGGTAAGTTAAATATGAACAACTGGGTTTTTGTCCACTTCAAGATATAAAACTCAAGTAAAAGAGAATGTATTAATTATTGATTCAGTTATCTATCTCTTGAGGTGCTTAACATTTGGTCAAGCAAGTAGCACCAAGGCTGTAGTAATTAATTTTCTTCGAGAGGTCTGCCATCATTCTCATTGCAAATCCTTAAGAAATCCCTAGTCTTACTCTCCTGAACTTCAGACCCCTGAATTTAAATAGTTGCTAATGGATGTTAGCTCATGCTATCTCACACTGCTGTGGTTGTGGTAGCCATGCAGGGGTAAGAAGAATTGTCTGTGGTGCAGATCTGTGTTATGGAGAAGTGTTTCTCACTGGTTTTCCTTTTTTTGTTGTTGTTTTCTTTCCCTGCAGTCTGTGATTGTAAAAAGTGTTGAACGAAATGCCTTAAATATGTATGAGGCACGGAAATGTCTCTTGGGACTTGAAAGCAGCGGAGTCACCGTCGTGTCAAATCCCTCTACTGTCTCATGCCCTGTTGGTCTGTCTTGTCCTGGCTTGGATATCTTGTCCTCAGCAGGACTAGGACTCACTGGGCTTGGTATGCATTCATTATATTTGTATTTTCTTTAATATAGTTTTGGTTTAAACTTAATTCACTTGTACTAGAAAACAAGGACCAGATGTGTGTTTTGTGTAAGGAATTGTGTTAAAGCATTGGAGAATTGCAACAGCTTCTGGCCTTTCAAGGGCTCGTTGTTATAAAACTTTTTTTAGCAATATGGGCTTTTGTAATCAGGTATGGGACTCAACCCTGTAGAAAAACCTCTGGAAGTGCACAAACCACTCAGCTGAAAGGGAGGGAAATACAGGGAAGGTGGGGCATGGGTTTTACAGCTTCTTTGTCTCTGTGCTGTCTCAGGCTGTCCTGAGTTTGGGTGGGTACTTAAGCCTGGCACAAGTAGTGGGAAAGGCAGCATAGCAAACACCATGTTTCAGGTCACTATCCCGCTGTAATTGAGGGATCCACATGCTTCTAGTTTAGACCTTACCAGTAGAAAATTTAGGACAAAAATGAGTAAACTCCTGATCTTACTTTTATAGAAGCAGCTCATAGTCCAGACTGAAATTACCATTTTATTCTCAAGCTCTGCAAATACCTTTGTATCAGAAACATTTAGACAGAAAAGCCAAGTAGTCCCAGAAGAATCCAGCGACAAACCTTGACATAAGTCCTAGAAACTCTGTGTTCTCTTGTAACCAGCACTGTCCCTTGTCACCTGCCATGCAGGAGTGCTGTGTAGTTCCATATCACATGCTTCCCTGGGGTCACACAAGAGAAAGTGTTCATGCCATTTGACTGTGATTTTTAGTGCCACTTCTGTGACTGTTCTTGTCATGCTGCACTTTGAGGGTTTGGGGTTTTACCTTTTAGTGTGTGGTGCTGAACTGCTTTGTGTATGCCTTTACACGAAGAGCTGGTTTGGGGGAATGTTTTGGAAGTGATCAATGCATTTGGGGGGATGATTTGCAGCCTGTACTGAAAGTGCAAAAAGAAATTGAATATTTGTTAGTGTGCAAGTAGTGTTTGATTGACAGGAGCTTCTGACAGAAAGGTTACTGTGTGAAATGAAAGTGAGGTGGTGCAGTACAGTTGCTTTCTTGTCTGTGATGCTGCTTTGAAACAAGCCATCAGAAGCAACAGAGGGGATACAAAGGGATGCCGAGAAGCAGCTGGTGCAGACTCGCTTATGACAAGAGTTAGGGTCCAGTAGAAGGACATAAAATATTCTCCAATTCTTCTTGGATATATGATACCCAGTTTAAGAACAAGAATTCTTAATGTGCACCAAATGAACAGCAGGTTTAATGTTAAAATTGGTTTATGAAATACAGGCTGGTGCAAATTAGCAGAGGTTTGTTTGTTTCTTTTCAGTTGGTACTTCTGTGAAAAATGTTTTCCTGTAAGTCTAAACTAAATATGCACTTGCCTAATTTTTTGCAGGCCTTTTAGGTCCAACAGCCCTGTCAGTCAACACCTCAACTGCTCCAAACTCTCTGTTGAATGCCCTCAATAGCTCTGTGAGCCCTTTGCAGAGTCCAAGTTCAGGCACGCCCAGTCCCACATTGTGGGCAACATCTCTTGCTAACACAAACACCACAGGTCAGTAGAAGTTTAATGTGAATTAAATGAACTGTGCAACACCAAGTCTTTAGAACTGCAGTTGACAAGTCAAGATTAATTAATTCTTTGGAACCTTAATTCCTACACTTACCTTAGCATGGATGAACAAATATGCAAATTTAAGGCTATAACTAAATGTATGACATGCTGTCACAGGCAGTGCTTTCATCTGTTTTATGTAGAAAACAAAGTTAACCTACCCAGATAAAGCATTATGGTTTTGGCATGCAATTCTAATGGCAACTTTTTAGTAATGTATCATAGCTACATAAAAATTTAGATAAAGTAGTGTCGTGCCTGAGGAAGTTAAATGAGACCCTTAATCAGAACATAACCAAATTTTATTACAGGTTTTTCTGCTATTCCACACCTAATGATACCATCCACTGCCCAAGCAACCTTAACTAGTATTCTGCTGTCTGGAGTGCCCAGTTATGGTCAAAACACTCCATCTCCACCACCAGGCTTGACTCCTGTTGAAGTCCATGTTAATGGCATGCAATCAGAAAGTAAAAAAGGTTCACCTTCTTTAAATGGTCATGTAAAGGTAAGTGGTACTATACTGGAGAATCCAGCTTCTTTTTACTAGACCTCTACTAAGAAAAGCTGAAAGAGAAAACTAGCTTTATTAGTAGATTTATCAAGCTTTAAGTTTAGAAATACACAGCAGTGTTTTTGAATGTGACTTAAAGATTGAGAAATGAACATTCAAACATATTGTTGTGCTGAACCAGGAATGACTTTCTCATTCTCCTGCACAGATAGAAAGGGGAGATTGTTTCACTGTTTCCTTGAGCATAAAAATCACTTCAGTGATTTGTGACAATCTTTTCAGGCCTCAAATATCAAGTATGCTGCACTGTCTGCCACATCGCTGGGAGAAAACGTGTTGAGCACAAGCCACAGTGATGGAGTAAGGCAAACAAGTGCTCATGGTGCCTCAGAGCAAGTAGCTGCCAAGGCAAATAGTGAAGAAGGTGAGATTTTGCCATTACATTCCTTTGTCTGGTAGGGTTTGTAAAGGCTGTGTGCAGTTGGTGATACAAATATGCAATGATCTTCTCCCTGAATTGATTTAGCAACCATGTTTAGGGAAAATATTGCTGGATGGCCTAGATTCATTGTCAGGGAAAGTAAATAGACCCTGTACTAGAGCTGTACTGTTGGTAGAAACACCTTAAATCAACATGAATGTACTTGCAGCATTTTACTTATTCCGTGGGAGCAGAGGGAGATTATCTGTGAGGATTTTAGTATTTTTTACAGCACCTTGACTAAACTCTGCTTCAAATGATGTTTTATTTTTGCTTTTTAACAAAAGGAAATAATGTCGCTGAGAAGGTTTTTTGCAGAAAATTGTCTAGATCTAACCTAGGTGACACTGGGAAACAATAGTGTGTGGTTTGGAACAGCATTTCAGTTATGCTGCCGTTTAGAAGCTCAAGTACTTAACTGTCCCCATCATTCTTGGAGGAGGGGGAAGCCAGCTCCATTTCAACTTGAGCAAATATGTGTAAAGGCCTCATTTCCCTTGTCAGTACTGATCAAGGGGATCATCTCTTATTTAGGGTTGTGGTCATTTGAAATGCTTATTTGAATAAAAGGTACATGGTCAATTTAAGGTGATAAATATTTATAAAAGTATGTTCAAAAGATATTTGAACATGAAGTGGAGGGAGGTGTTATTCCAACAGAAGTTACCTGAGTAACCTGGCAAAGTCTATTAAAACTGGGTATAAAATCAAATTTCTTCAGAGTACTTAGTCACTTTGAATTGTCAGTCTTCACATTTGTTATTAATTAATATTACTTAAATATTTGGAGAAAGAAAATACTTAGTATGACTACTGTGTATGTGAGTACTGATACCTTTTTTGTGCATTTGAACTTGCACATCATGATTGCTTAACCTTGACCAAATAACTATCCCTGAATGCAGCCCTGTAAGGAGGGAAGAGCAGGTTTTCTCCCGTAGTTATCATTCAGAAAGCTCCCTGGAGCACAGCAGGGTGGTTGTTTAACTCTCATTTTTTGGCCCTGCAGGTTGCAATGATGCTTTTGTAGAAGTGGGCATGCCTCGGAGTCCGTCCCACTCAGCCAACACCAGTGACCTGAAGCAGATGATGAGCTCTTCCAAGCAGGCCTGTGCCAAGAGACAAACAGTGGAGTTACTGCAAGGCACCAAAAACTCCCACTTACAGTAAGCTGAGTGCATAAACACAGATTAGTGGAACTTTGACAGCATAAAATTACTTCGCATGTTTTTGTACACAGAAAGGATGGTTCAGCCACAAGATACTCAACTGATTTAATTTGGCCTTGATTTTTCCATCACATTAAGTGATAATATTGTCTGGTAACTGCAGACTTTGAGTGCTTTTTGTTCATCGTATTTGTTTTGGGGTTTAAAAAAACATCTTCACTTTCCCACAAAAGAATGGAGATCCTTGTCAGAGGAACTTTCATTACCTGTTTCTGAAGTATACCCTTTTGCACTTTCCTTCCTTATTGATTGCTTAGAGAATAATTTCTGACAGCTTTTTCCTTTTGTGTGTACCTGTTTTCTTCTTAGGAAAGCTGTGTTCAGGGCATAGCAGCATGTTCTCAAACACTTGTCTCAGTGCTGATTTTGGTTGGGTTGGCTCTGTAATGACCCAGCAGTGGGAAGAAGGCTTGTTTGAGTCATAAAACATCTTGGCAACACAGGTTTTGTTCTTAAGGCAGTGTTTTTGTCCATGTACTCATGTTCTCACTGTTTGCTTGGGAACTGTTTATCACCTCTCTTTTGAGACACATATTTTCTTTTCTTCATTTATTTACACTATTAAGGCTATGATATGTATTTCATTAATTCTGCTTTCACAGCTTAAAAATCCAAGGAATCCTGCGAATCAAATTCGGTTGTTTGTGTCTTGTTCTTTTTGTTGAGGACATAGTGCTCACAGTTTCCTTTGGGGTAGTAGTTTACAGCTTCTAAGACATGATCACTTTTTGAAGTAAGAGTTTATACTGTTCTAGAACAGGCCTAAAATGTGGCTGAGTTTAGGAAAAAAAATATCAGCAAGAGGTAATGTTGGCATGTGGGACTGCAGTTATTGAAGTTGTGAAAGCAAGTAGGACCTATGTCAACTTGCTTAGTCCCTATTATGCAATCTGTCTTTATCTTACAACTATGAATGTGTTAGAACTGCTGGCCTGAGCAAGGCTAAACAGGAAATCACACTGTGTAGGATTGCATGCAATAATTCCAGACACCAGACAGCTCAAAACTGCATCTAGAAGCTATACCTCTTACTGGTAATACAGGATGGAGAAACAGTTGTGCTCCTTCACTGACAGAGAAAAAGGTACAGGAGAGCTGAAACGTTTGGGAATACTGCTAGAAACACCAAGATCTTTGTGTACAGACTTGTCTTGAACTCGGCTGCCGAGCTTCTCGGGGTAAAGCCCGGTTTTGAAGCAGGACCGCCCTGAACGCTCCCTGCCGCTGGAGAGGCGGCCCGGGCCGACCCCGGGCTGACCCCGCGGTGCCGGTGCCTTTGTCCCCGGGCTGACGGTGCCTTTGTCCCCGGGCTGACGGTGCCTTTGTCCCCGCAGCACCGCGGACCGGCTGCTCTCGGAGGCCGAGCTGGGCGCCCCGGAAAGCCCCGTGGCTGACAAGAAGGCCCCGGGCAGCGAGCGGGCGGCCGAGCGAGCGGCAGCTGCCCAGCAGAACTCGGAGAGAGCGCGTCTGGCTCCGCAGCCCTCCTTCGTAAACATGCAGGTAGGTCTCCCTGGAGGGAGCCAGGTAGGTTGTAAATCTTGCTAATTGCAGTGAAGCTACCATAGAGTGCAGAGGTGACTGCGGTCTGGAGACTGAATTGTCATTACCAGTTCAGTTAAAGCGTTCAAAGCCAAGACATGAGCTGTTTTGACTGGTCGAATTTGTCATTAAAACATCTTGAAAACAGGAAAGCTCTTATGTTTCTGTTGAGTAAGAAAAATTCAAGTACAGAAAATTGTGTGGCTCTTTTGTCTCTGCAAGCATCATTTGCTAGTTAGAAATCTTACATTGTCGCTTCGTGAGAATTATAG
The DNA here is from genome assembly GCA_013400175.1 of Phainopepla nitens. Lineage (NCBI taxonomy): Eukaryota > Metazoa > Chordata > Aves > Passeriformes > Bombycillidae > Phainopepla > Phainopepla nitens. Next base: position 1,059,002 of record VXBQ01006524.1, on the reverse strand, counting down.
CTACGAAATACGTGTTACAGCTTTTCATATGCCGTGACAGCTTGTTTAATTACAGCCTACAAATATAAACTGCTGCCATGTTACTGCAAATCTCCCCAAAGAGGGAGGAGGCCCCCTTGACTGTTTGTCAGGAAGCAGTAGCAGGTTATGTCCAGAATAGTTCTGTTGAAGTGTGGGCATAACCAGGCTGTAAAGAGTAGTGGAACAAGAGGAAGGCTAGTGTTTTGTAGCCCTTTTCCTCAGTTATTCCTCTAGTTATTTTCAGTAGAGAGTGCAATACTTCAGGCTAGTACAGCATTTTTGTAGTTTTGTGTTTATATTTCCTAATTTGTAATTCAGCAAAGTGTAGCTTGTTTTAGTCAGGTGTATTTAAACTTCACATCTTCCATTGACATAGGTAGCATACAAACAAAAGTTCTTTAAATTTTCTCAAAACTTAAGATCTTTTCCTTTCACAAGATGAGTGCATGGAGGAGAACCAAACCTGAAAGATTATTGAAAATTAACTGTGGTGCCTAGATATGCAAAGATTTATCATCATTTTTGTACTGCTGAGGAATGTTTTAAATGCTAAGAGCAGATAGTTACAGAAGAGAAACTGTGCTTGAAAGATATTTTTCAAAAATTGAAGAAAATTGTTGCTGAACAGTTTTTAAATACTGTGGCAGCCTCACTCGTATGGAAACCAGATAGTTATTTAAAATCTTTAACTATGTATGAGTGAACATTTTAGGAACTAAGGCTCTAACTGGGCTACCGTGAAATTACTGTGCAGTATTTCAGGTTTCTCCTAGATATATTTACTGGCCAATTTGAAAACCTTGTTTTTACAGAGGTGAATACTTGAGTGACATTTAGTTAAAATGGCAATTAAATTATCTTCTGCATGTTTAATTTTTAGGCATTTGACTATGAGCAGAAGAAACTACTAGCAACCAAAGGTATGTGGATGAACAGTGACTTCTGAAAAGTTTGTTAGCACATGGATGAAATGATTTCCTGAAGTTTCAGTTTTGTAATCCAATTTTTAATAAAATCTGTAAGTGGTAGTGAAACATTTGTATATTAGCTTTATATTCTCAAACATTTCTTAATACCAGCATAGTATAAAATAAAGTATAAGCAGCTTGCAGAAAGGCTGTGTAAGTACATCCATGTGCATATGATCAGTATGGTTTTCAGAGAGCTCATTGCTGTAGCACTTTGCTTTATTTGGATGCAAATTAAACTTTAAGGTTTGTCATATCAGCTAAATGGCCTCTTATTTTAGGGATAAATTAAGTTGTAGAATTGGTAAGGGGCTTAACCATATCTTTGACCCTGTTATAAAATAAACAAATTACCCATTCACTTAGAGAAAAACAGAAGCTTCTCTCTTTGAAACAGTTTTGATTCTTTTGGCTTCCATGCAGCCCTGTGGGATTTAACTATTTTCTGGCAGAGTAGATTGCTTTAAGGAAGGGCAGGATTCAAGCTGTGTAGCAAGTGGAGGTGTTTAGGGTTTGCTATTTGCTGGGCTCAGCAAACATCACTTCAATATTATCCTCTTGGTACTTTTACTAAGGCTGAGATTTACTGATTTGTCTCTGTGTTTTCAGCTATGTTAAAGAAGCCTGTTGTAACAGAAGTGAGAACTCCAACAAATACATGGAGTGGTTTGGGGTTCTCTAAATCAATGCCTGCAGAAACTATCAAGGAACTAAGAAGAGCAAATCATGTATCGTACAAGCCTTCCATGACAACCACATATGAGGTATGGAAAAGTATATTGTAATGCAAGTTTACTTTCAGTGAATGATACAGTTGTTTCTCTTGAGAAATGTCTAACTTCTGTAAAAAGCAGTCTTGCAGTAACTGTTCTCATTTTTTTATGGTGAAAAATATTTCTTACATAAATATTAAGGCATATGGAATACATTCAGCCCAAGACACAAAGTTATATCTGTTTCACAGATAAGTCATAGAGCATAGACATCTGCTTCTTAAAATATATTTGTTTAAAGAAGCTTCAAACAACTTACAAGACCAAACATCTCAGTAGTTGGAAACAAGCAGCAGGGAATTTGTAACCTAATGTATGTATGACAGTGTATGTATGACAGATAAACTATATAATGTGTATCACTGCATGGTGGAGGAGAACAGCAGAACAAGAAGCTCATCTTTCCTACTGTGGGCAGAACTGGAACAGCTGTCTCTGCTTGCACTGTTCACTGGGCTCAGAGTTTTCCCAGGCAGAAGGCAGACAGAGTCCAGCAAGCCTCTTCAGAGTCCCAGCATGGGAATCCTGCAGGGAATTTGTTCCTTTCTTTCAAAGGCATGCTGAAGTTTCTTTTTAATGTGCTTCCTTGCTGTAATCCTTCCCAGCTTCCATGGAGACACCTTTTTCTGTCCTGCTTATAAAAAATGTAAATTGTATGTTTCTTGAAGGAGACTTCGTATTTCTCTTTGATATATCTGTCTGTTAATGCAAAAGAAATCTTCAGCCAAGATAAAAATGTTCCTTGGTGTTCTCCACTTGGCATATCGACTTTCTGAGCCATTCAACTACATGTGGTAGGCTTGGCTACATGTAATGCAGTAGTAACTAGGGGAAGAAAGAGCTTCAATCAAAATCTGCCAATTTTTTTTTTTGCATAGTTTTCTATGCTTGTTGAGTTGAGATGGGGTTTTCCCTCAGGTCTTGATGTCTAAAATCTCTAAATAGGTTTGTGATTCTAACCAAGAACACTGTTTCTTTAGGGGTGTCAGTTTTATTAAACAGTGTAAAAAACTGCCTCCTAAGTGATGCTTTTCAACTGCAATTTGGTACAAGTTTATAGAATTGTTCATTTCCACAATTTTTAGCTCATATGGGTGTGTGATATCTATAAGGTTGATTTCTTTTGGGAAATTCCCATGGAATACTGCTGCCTTGTACTGCTGCGTTCTGACCCACAGTGATAAGAGTTGAAAATAAGTATTTCACAGGTGTATGAAAATTTATTTAAAAAGACCCCAGACAAAACAACTACAAATGCACAAGGCATTGCAGAATTGTTGTTGTAGTGTTGTGTGCAAGACCGTTGTCAAGTAGTGTGTACTTGATATGCTTATCTTCAAATAAATGTTCTCTTATGTTCCCTTCCCTGTGAAGGGATGTAGTCAATAGACTGCTTTGTCTAGAATTTGTGTGGGAATTTGATACCATGGAATGTTTTGGAAACAAACTTGGAAATACCGAGCCATTTATTTTGAATCATGGTCTTTAAATAACTCCTGCTTAAAAACTGTAAACTGCATATGTTTTAAGCACACCTGCTGTTCTCGTGTCCGGTTTGCAATTATTTGGCTGTTGATCAACTGCCAGAAGAATGCTTGCAAGCATTAAAAGCTGCTTTTCGAGTGAGCTGCTTCAAAGAAAACATCTGAGTCACAATGGAAGCTCTGTTTTCAGCCCAGATTTTCTTGCTGTGGTTTGCAGGGTTCATCCATGTCTCTGTCCCGGTCCAACAGCCGGGAGCACCTGGGAAGTGGCAGTGAATCCGATAACTGGAGAGACCGGAATGGCCTTGGACCCACTGCTCATGATTTTGTCTCCTCAATTGGCAGCCCCAAAAGGAAACAAAACAAATCAGGTTAATAAACTCTGGTTAAAAGAAAATAATCCTATTTGTATCAATATTTTTCTTGATATGAACGTATCCTGACTTCACTAAGGGTTTAAATTACTGATGCCTTGTAAAGTAATTACTTTTTTTTACAAATTGAGACGTGTAAGCTTGTGTAACGTGGTAATACTAATAATGGTTCGAAAGGAAAACTTTTAAGGATATTTGTTAAATGCCAGAAGTCCTTGCTGAAAACTCTTTGCTGTCTTGGAGTGAGTTTTTAGAGGGGTACTGAAACCAGACCTGTGAAAAGGCTTATGTAGACCACTCTTTCTGCTCTGTTGCTGATGCAACAGCAGCCAGGGCTGTATTGGGCTATTTGCTCACTGGTCGAGTCATGATCTGTGCTGAAACTGGATTTTAAAGCATGGTTCTCCTCATGGGGATAAAATTTACAAGAATGTGTAGTGACAGGATAAGGGAGAGTGGCTATAAAGAGAGTAGGTTTAGGTCAGATATTATGAAAAAAATTTCCCTGAGAGATTGCCAAGGCCCTGGCCCGGGTGCCCAGAGAAGCTGTGGCTGCCCCTGGTTCCGTGGAAGTGTCCAAGGCCAGGCTGGAGGGGGCTTGGATCTGCCTGGGATAGTGGAAGGTGTCCCAGCACATGCCAGGGGGTTGGAATGAGAAGATCTTTCAGGTCCCTTCCAACCCAGGTAATTCTATGAAAAGAAACCTCTCTTTGGGTTTGGCATGGCCTAGCATGATTTTAAATACTGATTTCTGTGGATACAGGCTGTATGTCTCATAATTACTTTGAAAATGTTGTTTGAAGTTTAAAAACTGAAATTTAACTTTAGTTGAACTCTTTGAAACATTATTTTTTAAATAAGTTAATAGATGCCTTTCGGAAAGAGTGAAAAGTAGAGGTAGAGAATAGTAAATCCATACTACCTATCTGCTTTATGGAGAAATAAGTACTGTGGCTGTTTATACTTTTTGTTGTTGCTTTTTCTTTTAAAAGTGAATAAACCTAAATCCCAAATTCCAAGTACACAGATAATAAAATTTCGATGTGGTAAGAAAGTTCCATTAGAGAAAAATATTCATGGTTTTAAAAAGCACATTAGTTGAGCTGTGAATGGCTGCACATCATATGCTATGTACTTGAAGAACTTGAGATAACAAGTTTATTTGAAATCAGTCTATTGATGTTTTCAACCTAAGTGGACAAAAATGGAAGTTCTAGGTTATTTAAAATCAAGATTAAAAATGTATTTACATGTGTGTTAGAGGAAAATTAGAAACATGAGTATATAGGCAGCAAAAGAAAATATTTTATGGCAGCTGTAGCTTTCCCACAGAATAAAATGTGTGGATAAAGGATAAAAGAAGCAGTGATGACTTGGCTGGACAAAAGTAGGTCTGTAGAAAACAAACACTGGAACTTAATTAACAAAAAAATTGCTTTATGCTCTTTGTTCACTCAGACCACTGAGTGGCTTTTTTTTGTTTGGGTTTTTTTTTTTTTTGTTTGTTTGTTTTTTTGACTGAAAAAAGATTTTAATACTGTGTAAATGTAATGATCTAGCTGAATATAATGTTGGTGGGAGAATGATTAGCTTCAGTGATGTGTCTGAAAAGTGCACTTGTTCCCTTCCAGCTGAACACTATCTCAGTAGCAGTAACTACATGGACTGCATTTCCTCGCTGACAGGAAGCAATGGCTGTAACCTCAACAGTTTGTTTAAGGGATCTGACCTGCCTGAGCTCTTCAGCAAGCTTGGTTTGGGCAAATACACAGATGTATTCCAGCAGCAAGAGGTTGGTGTTCCTTCGAGAGGCACCTTTGTGTTGGTAGGATGTTTTCCAGCAGTAGGTGAGCTGTCTCTTCACCAGAGGCCACTTAGAACTGACTTTGTGACACGATTTTCATGAGCTGTTCTTTCAAAGGTGGAACATTTATCTTATAATCGTGGTGAATACTCAAAACTTCAAGACTCATAAATAAATAAGACTAATCGATTTTTTTCTGCTTTTCCAGAACTGGTTACTCTTTAATTTCTCCTTTTCTGTCAGAAATGTTGCAGACTGAGCAGTTGTGTGAAGCAGTCATTGAAAAGCCATGATTGCTGTATACATGAGTAACTGTAAAATGGAGCAGAGGAAAAAAAATGCTGTTCTGAACCACATTTATTGCTTAATACTTTTGTAGAAAGACTTGTTTTGCATAGTTTTCCTATTTGTTTTTACTCTAGATTGATCTGCAGACATTCCTCACTCTTACTGATCAAGATTTGAAAGAGTTGGGAATTACCACTTTCGGTGCCAGAAGAAAAATGCTGCTTGCAATCTCAGGTAAAAAAACACAGAGTAGCATTTATTGATTTTAAGCATTGTTTGTATTCTTCTCACTCAAATTGTGTGTTTATAGCCAACAAAGGAAAAAAGCCTTGGAAAGACTGAAAAGTAAGACTAGAGTCTACAGAGGTAATATTAGCTTGCCTTTCACCAGAGGTGCTTAAACCCAGGCTTTATAGAGCTTTCCCTATTTCCCTGCTATTACCTAATAGCAGCTCACTTGCAATAGTGCTGTAAAGCTGGAGCTTGGTAGAAAGTTCATCTCACACCAGATTGTGAAGTTTTATGCCCCAAAATTGTGGGTCCAGGAATCTCTGGGATTACAGGCCCTGCAGTGGACAGCACTACATACCACTCACAACTGGAACTTTCAGCCTTTGGTTCCCTGTCCTCCATTTTATTGATTAGCAGAGCAGTCATCCTACTGGGAAAAAATGCCTATTTTGAGGGGACTTTCTGGGTTTTTTTTTTGTTTTGCAAGTGTACTTAGGTCAGTAACCGTCTTGAAAATCTATGTAATCTCTGTGATTTGTATGTAGCACAGAGGTTATTTACAAGAACAGGAAAGTGAGGAAAAAAATATTTCACATGATCTATTTCTCATACGAGATTAGGGTACACATTTAAATGAGAGGTGAGCATCTGTTTTTTCTGAAGGCCTTTGTTAAAATACTGATTCAGTTTTATGTTTAAAATAAAGAATTGTGCATTAAGAAATAATCAAGTTGGTAGCGAGCTTTTCTGTCCATCTCAGTCTGTACTGCATGGTTGTGCCTCCCGGAATATTGAAGTCTTTGAGTATTATGACAGAAATTTTTTAAAGTTTCAGCTATGTCAATTTGATCTAAATTAATATTGCAGAAAATTATCTACTCACACTGTATCAGTGCCAAATAAGATTTATCCCAAGTAGGTGCCTGTGTCCCAAGGAGCCTCTGAGTCTTAACCTGATGCTCTTATTATCCTGGACTGTTTAATTGAAGGAGTACCTCACAGATATTTTCAGTGCGTACCATATCTGTCTAAAATACCTTGTTCATTTAAACAGAAGGTTTGCACTTGGTTGAGATGAAAATATTAAAATGAATTTCTGATGGGAGATTTCTGTGGGTGTGCTTGGCCTCTCCAGAACTGAACAAAAACCGAAGGAAGCTCTTTGACCCATCCAACATCCGTGCCTCGTTCCTGGAAGGCGGAGCCAGCGGGAGACTGCCGCGCCAGTATCACTCGGACATTGCCAGCGTCAGCGGGCGCTGGTAGCAGCAGGCTGGGCTCAGAAATCAGCTGCAAAGATGGACATGGCAATTCCTGTGGACAGCCTTCACTGCACACCACCCTCTGCACTTTGGGAGTTTGGGTGTCAAGGACCAAAGCGTTTCATCTGCACGATACTGTGCCAAAAAAATCAGAGAGAGCACATTTTGTCAGTTGTCTTTTGAAACACCAAATGTGGGTTGCGTTTTACTCATGTAGATCGGACAGAATTTGCAATAATAATAATATAGGGTTCTTTGTTTAGTATTTTATTACCTATAACTATAATGTATGCACTGAATTTTGTACTTTGTTGAATGAAGGAAGAATGAAGAGCTGGGATGCCAGAGAGCGTAGATTTGGCTTTATCAAGATGGATTTTTCTGGTACTGCTTAAAATAATTATTGAGGTCTTTCTGCACTTTACATGTTCTGATTTCTTGTCCTGTGGAAATTTATTTCTCTTTCCTTTCCATATCAATTTTTATATTGGCACTAATCAAATTTTTTCAGGTGTTCCTGCATTAAGTCACCTCTCACTATAATGGTACAAGAAACTGGTTCTTATGCAGATTTTTGGTTTTTTCTCTCTCTGTCTCCCAGGTAGCTATCTGAAGAGATTGTTCCAAAATCAAGTCACTTGGTAGTGGACCAGTCCTATTATGCTCTTATGAAGCAGTCTAATGCTGCTTCAATTGCCTGCAATAATACTCACCGTAACAAATGCAATGAAAGACCAAAATGGACCTTGCAATATTAACCCTTTGCAGTAAACATATTTAACTGCTGCCTTTATGCTAAAACTGTTTTTAATGGTTGTCTCAAAGCAAAGGGCTATTTTTAGTACCCTGCCACTAAAGGACACTTATTTATACCAGACTTTTATTTTTAGATTCTATGCACCTACAATACGTAACAGATTAAACTGATCTACTGCAGATTTATGGTAGAGACCAAAAGGCATTCAAACTCTGAGGCTCTGGGCTGTCAGTTTGATTAAACAGACAACTAATCTAATTTGACAAGACAGCACTGTTGCCATTTAATAAAGAACACATATTACTTACATGACTATGCATGCAGCAATGAAGTGACCTACATAAAATAGGTGTAATAGCATCTGTTTTGTTCCATCTAGATTTGTAATTGTCAGCTGCAGAAGTGTTTGAAACTCTGGAGATGAACTATTTCTGAAACAAGTTATGTTCAACGGATAGAGTCCATGTTGTAAGTGGCTAGAGCTAAATTTTGCGTTCTTATACTGTGAAAGTCCGAAAGATTTGGCAATGTTGTTCCTCTCTTTACAGATGTTGTGTTATGGGTTTATGAAGGGTTTCAATGTAATGAAGGAATCCATAAAGTGCCTCTTTTTGCAATGCAATGTGTAGTTTCCAAGCATTAATTGAAAAGCATTCCCATGAGAAATATTGTGAATTACCTTACCTCTACTGTAATGTATTATTTATGTTCAGTGTACAAGCCTTTTGAGATGGACATAAACCACTGTCAAGTGCTCTTAACAGAAGGCATTAGAATAACATTTACAGTAGTTGGGGTTTATGCAAAAATGGGTGAGAGAGTTTTGACACTTTCCATGGGTAATTCTTTATTTTAAGGTGAGAATGCAAAATAATGTATGGAGAAAATTGCACACACAAAGGGAATTTAAAGAGACTATTACTTGAGGGCATAGATGATCAAGCAATAATATGTCTTTTGGTTAGCTAAAAATTGCTGCTCAGTGTTCATTTCAGCCACATCTTCTTAATGGTGTCTAACTGGGTGACTTCCCCTGTAGGTCAAGTAGCAGCTTTGTCTGGTTTTAAAATGGTACTGCAGATGTGACTGGCTAAAGCTGTATCTGGTACTCACAGTTGTTCACAGCAAGTTCCTGTGCTCAATGCCAAGGGTCAGTATCCACGTGTCTAAAAGAGATTTGTGTGTGTGTCTGTGCACAGGCAAGAGCAGCTTCATGGAAACCCTCTTGGAAGCCACAACTCGTCATTCTAAAGCTATTTACACTTGTGCTTGCTTCTAAGCATGCAGATAGTTCCATTCACATGGACTGTTTACGTGCTTATACAGAAGATGTTTAAATGTTGGCATTTGCAAGCCCACTGTTTGCAAATCAAATTGTATTTAGGCTCATTATTTTATAAAATATTTTTTAATGAACTAAATATTCAGCAACACTTTGTACAGAATTTTCTGCAACTCCTTCTTGCTTATTTTGCCTAAACCTAAAAGCATCCAAAAGCTTTGCACTCAGATTTTTTAGTCTGTGGTAGGTACATGCCCTGCATCCAGACGGTACTATACTCAGACCTGATTTTCTTACAGAATTAAGTTGATGTGGTCTTTTGCTGAGCAGTGTTTATTTCATCTACACCAAAGTGAAGAATTTCCCATGAACAACATTATTTTTCAGTAGGGCTTCACATTAAAAAAAAAAAAAACACACTGGAAGTCAAGAAAATTCTCACTTACTTTGATTCCACGAAGGGAATATAACAGTACAGTGTATCGTATTGTTAGTGTTACATTATGCACAAATATTTGACTTGCTACATAAAATGTTAGTTTTAAATCTGTGCCTTAACAGTGACCAGTTATCTGTAAATATAGAGCAGATACAGATTGTATTTTTGTGGGTTGTGTCCTTTTAGTGATTTTTTTAAAAAAAATGGAAATTGAAATTAAAACATTAAAAATGGAAATTTTCAAAACTAATCAGTGTTGCATAAAATAAATTTATATAACTCCCTTGTATTCTGATTGGTTCATGAAGTATTTTTATATAGACCCAGTTCCAGGGATGCTTGCTTGCTAATAAAATATAAAAAGCAGTATTTGACATAATGGCAACATATTTATTTCGCATGATAATGCTTCATGTGTTTTACTGTTCTTTTTGTATTACATACAGTGGCTCATAAGTGAGAGTGCTTTCTTGGGGTGCCTCTCCTTAATCTAATAGGAGTTAAATTATCACAGGTTCAGTTCTTAGCAGGTTTTAGTGATTTGGCTCACGAATTCTGTTCTTTCTTTGGTCTTCCCATTGTAATGCATGTTTTGGTCAGCTTAGCAGAGAGTTGTGTGTTTTTTCCTGATGGTCATTGTACTGTCACTTCCAGCATAGATGTAAGGGGCGGGAGGGAGAGGGAAGGGAATTCTTTCTTCAGGCTGCTGGGACATGGCCAGTCAGCCTGGTGAGAGGCACAGCTGCCACATTGAGGTGATGTGCACACAGCAGACACAGTCGGTGTGTCTGTCTGCTCCCCAGCTGCTGGTACAGGTTCAGTATTGCCCTGCCTCACTCAGTGCTCTCAGGCATCTCGTTATCCCCGCCTAATGCGGTCTCTGTTTTATAGACACAGCTCTCCAATGGCTGCTCCTGGCTCACTGACCTTGCAAAACTCTGAGAGCTGTTTTCCTGAATACCTCTGAGAAGTGCAGGTGTGGGAACAAGTCTGTGAAGGAGATAGATCAACAAACTGTTCTGCTGAGGACTACGGAAGGGTGTGGTGCTGAGCACCAGTTTACCAGGTATTGACATAAATTACGTTGAAATTTGCAGGCAGATGGGCTTGCAAATTGCACAGTGTTTCTGGTGTCTGACCTGTAGTGAGCTAGGAGGGTCTGAAGCAAAGTAGTTTCCTTTGTGGGTCATTTATTTGGGCATATTGCTTCCAAGGGCTTTAGTCTGCAGAGTGTAAAGCTGGCGTGGGACGGAGAAGGGAGTGATGGAGCTCTGGAGCTTGTTGGCTGCTCTCCTTGTGGTGCAAGCAGCGTTCCCAGCAGCTGGCATGGCACAGCATCGACAGGACTGCTCCCTGAACAAACTGGGCATGTCTCGCTCTGCTACTAGTCCGTGGAACAAAACTGGTGATTTTCAGTCTGAAAAAAAAGTTGCATTCTAAGAAACGTTGCTACTGCGCAAGAGAAAATAGGATGGAGTCTCCAAGCTCTGTAAAGATTGAAAGTGAGGCATCTCTCTTTACTGTTGAACCCACTACAATCTAACAGTGCTGGAGGAATCTTGCTTTTCCAAAGTCCTAGAAAACACGGTTACACAGGTTTTATGAATACTGTTGTAAGCTGGTCGGTACAGATGTGATGGGCAGGGGTATTCAGAAACTTGTGCTCATACTGTCAACTAAACCAAGGAGTATTTGATTCCAGCCAGGCAAGTCTGGACACTGTTGGAGCTACATTTTATCCTTGTCAAACCAGCTTCCTGTGCATCACAGATACTTGAGCAGAAGGAAGGTTTGGTTTTATTTGGAGTTCCTGAAAAATGTCTGAGGATGTCAGAAGATGCAAAAACTGGAGAACTTAAAGAAAAATTTGCAATATGCATGGTTGGTGTCTGTTATGTTGTTGACAGCTGCTTTGAAAGTGGTGAGCTGTAAGGAAGTTTGAGCAGGTAGGGGGAGGTATTTTAGCATGGTTAAAGATAAAAGAGCTCTCAGTTTGAATTAGGTGTAGTTGTGACTGAGGGCTATCTTGTAATCTGAAAAGCACACAAACTTGTGCTTTGGTATAAAATTGCTTTGTTTTTATTTGGGTTAAGATGGCATCTGGAGCAGAAGTAACAAGAATCCAGAAATTACAAAAGGCTTTTTGTAGATTATGTATTTGTAGTAAGGAACGTTGGAGTTTTATCTTTGTTTCCTGTGCTGCAGATGTACTTTTGTATAGTGTTTATAATTTTAATATTTTACATGCTTTCATGAGTTAGTAAAGCAGACTTTAAAAATTAAAGTAGTAGAACAGTCATACTTGCCAATTTTGAATATTGATGCAGCTAATAGGAGGAATTAAAGGTTAATAAAGATACTTTTTTGCCTCTCGCTTGGTAGAAAGTCTGCTGTTAAAGAAACAGACTCAAACAGTGTAGAAAGTTTTTGCATTAGAGCAGCATCTAGTGTCAAATTTCCCTACTCTCTTTAGGAGTAAGATTTGGGGAATATTTTCTCTGAGAAATGCAGAATGATTCCAGATGTTGATCAAAATATGAAGAAAGATGAATACATTGTGATGGAAATTACCCAGTTTGTGCCAAAACTGTGTTGCAACTTCATGGAAACTAACAGATGGAAAAAGCAAAACATAATATGAGAAAAAAAAAAAGCCTAAAATAAATATATAATGAAGTGAAAATTTGTCACTTCTAACAATGGGTCATTAATGTTTTAAGGAATAATCTTGCTACTAATTTAATAACCCTAGGACCATAAGCTGATATGGATGTTGCTACACTTCTTTGCTGTGATACAAATCATGGTTTGTCACCCATGAAGGACAGAAGAGTTGAAGAGGCCTGAAATGCACATGACAATAACTTATGGTCCCAAAACTAAAGCCGTCCGTGGGAACTGCAGTCTCATGCTGTGTATATGCAATATAGATGTGAAGAGGATGTGAGTATTTTTGAGATTGAAAACATAAGAAACCTTCTGTAGACAGTAAATCTTGCTGTATGTTACACATGAATGTATTAAGGGAAAACAAAATGGAACCCAAGGGTAATTTCCTTTTGCTTTTAAGTGATCCAGAGTTCAGATAAAACAAAATATTCCCAACCCTTTCCTTTAGCAGGAGTTTCTCCACCATGCAGCTGAACAATGTTTTGGTTCCTCAAAAGTATGCTTCTGTTTTCATGCCGAAGCTCACCTCAGAGAGAAGTTGGTAATGCATGGTACCAAAAAACCCTTACTCTGAAGTAGCATGAGCAAGCACTGGGTGCTTAGCACTGACAGTTCAGTACTAAGAATGCTGATTCTTCCAGTGCTACATGATCTCTTTATGTAGCCCCGCATCTAGAAACCAGTACAAACAGAGCTCACATGGTGAAGTTAAATTGCTGACAGATTTGAATCTTACTTGGAAACTGGATGGGAGACAGCTAGGTAACTAATGGCTGCGGGGCAAGAGATGTTTTGGTGCAGCTGTATTAAAACTAGCTTTGTGCCAGAGTGTTTCCTCTTTGAACCAAATGGTGACAATAGCCAGCAAACTGGAATGCTGAAGGCATCTGTCATGCAGGAAGGCTCATCCTGAGCATGCCTCCAGCACTGGTTATCTTCCATCTTCACTGAAAGTGGTTGCAGATGCTCTACTGTTGACTCAGTGCTTTCTTTCCATTATATCTTTGGACTCCAAATGCTAGAAAGGGCAAACTTAAATTTTACATGCAGCTCGATGAGCTTTTTGCTTGCACAGGCATAACGTTTTCTTCTTTTCCTAGGAGTGATTAGAGTGGACAGTGTCCAGAACCACTAGAGTGGATGAGGGCTTTGAAAGATTTTTTTGAAGGGATTTAAGAGTCGTGAGTGGAGATTGGAAGTAACGCTTCTGGCACTGCTGTCTTTCCTGGCTGCTGGTGGTGTCTGCTCACCTTTCCTAGATCTTGGCTCTCCCATGCTTGGCTCAAGTTTCTGCGCTCTTCTGGTCAGCACTCAAGTTTCAAACAAGTACTTTTGGGAATTTTGAGGCATTTTAACTTTTCAGGCAGACTAGTGTTTGCTTTTTGTGTTGGACTTACTGTGGCAGTGAGGGTACAGGTGCTAATGGTAATCTTTGGCCAATGTGAGGAAATAAATTTGTAAGCACAGCATAAACAGTACATTGTGGTTATGAGGCTGTGGAGTAGATGAGGGTGTAATTTCTTCAGGTGGGCAGTTGTTTGTGTAGATTAAGTAAAGGAAATGTTAGTTTGCTTGGTTGGTTCTTTTTTTAAAACATTCATAGAAAGGAACATCCTTTTGCATGGTGTTCTTATTTACAGTTTAAAAATGATTTTGCAAAAGTGGCTCCACAGGGCCCTTGCCTTAACCAGTAATAAAAGCACAGTTATTCATGGACAGAAGGATTCTTTAGGATCCATCCACTTTAACATTAATTATTGGAGCACAAGGGCACATTGCTTCCTTGCTTCCCACCTGCCTGTAATATTTCTCCTGAGGCCAATGCATCCATGTCCTTCAGCTGCATTTTATGTGTGGTTATTCTGTGCCCTGGCTCTGCTGCAGAGACAAGGTAATGAACCCCCAAATAGAATTGCATCTGATCTAGTTCCTACTGCAACTTCTTGCTGTGTAAACACATCAGGAAATAGGAAAGCATTTCTGGACTGAACAGATGTATTGGTCTGCTGGAAGCTTTGAAACCCTGTATTTTCAAGTCCTCCTTAATCTTTGTGATGAATTTGTAAGCTTCAAGACGTTTTACATCTGGTTCTGTTTGTCAAGTTCCTTTCAAGTGTTCGGTTTTTTGTGATTTGCCCATCTGTGATAAAATGGGCATTAAATCAAATACTACATAAAGATGCATTTTCTGTTCAAAGCTCTACTAGAAATGGAGTATTTTGTATGTTTGGTCTATTTTGGGTTTAAGTGAAATTTTATAGATGTTTCAGAATTTATGTTTATACATAAAACCCCAGAATGTTATGACAAAGAATCACAGAGACTCTGTCCCTTCCACCTCCCTTCCTGAAAGCAGATAAGTCAGTGTTTCATTTTAAAGCTTTTTTTCCATCTAATTGGGATTTTTCAAGCTCACAAAATTTGGCAGAAGACAAATCAATTATTTTATGGTTCCTGAAGGCAAATCACTTTTCTGCTAAACACTCCAGTGTGGCTTCATGTGCTATTCAACGTGGGAGGTGTGCAGAAATATCAAAAAGACGTTGAAAGCTTTCTTGCTTGACCTCTTAACTCTTCACCAGGCCAACTTTTCCTTTGGCTTGAATTTGGTGAAATTCTTCTGTGTTTAAGCACCGAAAAGAAATCCATGGTAGAGCAGTACTTACTTCCTCAGTGCATGCTGTGACCTTGCCTGGCTTTTTTGAAAACAAGTTCTCCAGGCTTCTAGACCTGATAGTATGCTGTATGAAATGTCTAGTTGTGACATGTTCACCTGCTCAGAAATGAGAGGCTTTGCACTCCGTGGTGAATGGACTTTTAATTTGTTTACCCAAGGGAACCAATTATTTCATGTGTTTCATGCTCAAGCATGGAAGGGCAGAACACCAAAACAGTATAAATTTTGAGGTCTTCCTTTTCCCATAAAAGCTGTTTCTTGCTATGCTGCTTTGGTGCAGGTAGGGTTCCTTCAGTTTCTGGTAAATAAAGAGGACTGCCCCAAATTTGTCAAAACAAATGTTATGGTTTATCTCCTGGCAGCTGCCCAAGTCTCCATCAAACTGAGTTTTACTCCATGGAGACCCATAACTGAACCCAATAATGGCATGTGCTTTCTTTTAATGGTTTATTTTCCTTTCACAGCATTCACAACTCTCATTATGTAATAATCCTAATGAAGAATTGAACCAGCATGATTTCTTAGTATTTGGAGGTGTAATATTGCTATATTATAAGCAAAGAGAGAATGGTCAAAGGTTAACATGAACAAGTACTAGAAAAACTGTGGATGGCAGTCTCCATATTTGACTTCAGGAATAGTTACTGCAACAGGTCTTAAAGGAAAAGAAAACCTTTGCTTTGTCATAGCTTATTAGTTGGCTCAGTGCTAATGCTTAGTGATTAGGGGAGGAAACTGGCTGTATGGTGAACCTTTTAAGAAACCTCAGCAAACCACTGCTCTGAAGAGGGAGGTAATGTTTCACTAATGTTCTGAATATCTCTGCATTAAGTATTTAGCCCATATTATAAAAATGTGGTTTCCTTCACCTACTGAAAAAGTGGTTGAAAGTTTTCAATTAATGATGACAACAAAAATCCCCACTCTTCATTTTAAGTGATAGGCCACTCTTCAGTGGGGTTTGGAATGGACAGCTTCTCTTCTAGGCAAAAAGCCTAACCTTATTTAAATGCTGATAAAGTCAGAATCTGTTTCAACCCACTTCTGAATATTTGTACTATAAATTACATGACATCATACCTCAGATTTCCCCGGGGAGATACTTAGGTTGCAATCAAGTCATGCTTTGATTTCTGTCCCTGTGGGTTGGCTAGATGTGGTTTCACTCCTCTTACTGGAGGTTTTTGGATCACTGTAAACCTGTTCTCCACCTTTTCCATGGTCTGATTTCCTGGTTTACCTTCCCTTTCACTATGCCCCATTGCAGGGCTTCCAGGTAATCCATCGCTATCCCAGCCCCAAGCTGTGTGTCTCACAGGTCGGGGTTTGTTGCTGGGATTTGGGTGTCTCACAGGTCGGGGTTTGTTGCTGGGATTTGGGTGTCTCACAGGTCGGGGTTTGTTGCTGGGATTTGGGTGTCTCACAGGTCAGGGTTTGTTGCTGGGATTTGGGTGTCTCCCAGGACAGGATTTATTGCTGGGTTTTGGGTGTCTCATGGGACACTGCTGGGTACAGAGTTTATTGCTGGGCTTTGTGTGTCTCAGGGGACACTGCTCACAGAGGGTTTATTGCTGTGGTTGGTACGATGTGGCCAAGCTGTGGTGGGCCAGCTCTGGCCAAATGTCAGGTGCCCACCTCAGCAGGGCCAGGCCACATTGGGTGACAGCAGGTAGGTGACGATAAGAATGGGGACATCCCTTACTGTGCACTGTCACAGGAGAAACTAATTCCACCTGGGGAAAACTGACTTCATTTCTTGGCAATTACATTTGGGCGGTGAGAAACAAAGGGCAATGAATGGTGTTGCCACCAGTTTCTGCCCCCTCAGCCTCCCTTTGCCCCCCAGCCCTGGTGCCCAGCAGCGTTTTCCCACCTCAGCCCCTGAGGCAGCACCTGAGGGGCGGCCAGAACCAGCCGGAACCGGCCGGAACCGGCCGTGAGCCACCTGAGGCAGCCCTGCGCTCCCCTCACGCAGACCCTCGGCCCCACTGCTGCCCCAGGGGGCTCCTGCTGCCCCAAATCCCACCTTGGCCTGTCCCAGGGTGCTCAGAAGTGGCCCTGGACAGCTCAGACACAGAAGACACCGCCAGTTGTCAGGGTGTCACCTTTGGCCACAGAGAGACGACACCTGGGGCTGCCTCTCCCCTCACGGCTGCAGGCCAGGGAGCGGAGCACACACAGGTGAGGCTGTCCCAGCTGCCATCTGGGAGTCGAGGTGCACCTGGAGGGGGTCCTAGGGAGCTACCCAGGTGGGGGCCATTTTGGTGATTAATTGCCCCCACCCCTTTCCTTCCCTGGGCAGGTTGGTTTGGGGTTGTGGGCAGTGTGGGGAGCAGCTGCCTCCATTGTCCCGAGCTGCTGCTTGAGTCAGCTGGAAAAGGAGAGTGCTGGCCCTGGTGAGCTGAGCAAAGCAGGAGGAGCGGTGCACTTGGAGCACCCACGAAGGTAAGTCCTCTCTTAAAATTGTGTGGAAAAAGCAGGCTGCTTGTAAACCTGAGTGTTATCAGGCAGCATTGTCCCTCTGAGCTGTGTGTTGTACCCATGATGAGGTGTTTCAGGGGTTTGGGTCTGCTGTTCCTCAGCAATATGTTGTCTCTGTGCTGGGTCATCCTGAAAGCCTTTAGTGTGTGACCACAAAGGGACTGTAGAGCATATTTAAGTCACCAAATGCTTGATTTTCCTTGCTTTAAAATGCTTCTTTGTAGCCAGGTGTGTTTTGAATTGCATATCTGGCCTCATCTGTGGCTTGGTGTGTCAGTGTGAGTGCAAATTCATGAAATCTAAGAGCACCCTGAGGAGGGTTCCCTGCACTGCTGCATGCTCAGTCTCCAGCTCTGAGTGCTGCCTGGGCAGAGGCAGGGTGTGTTTGTGTAGGATATTCTGTGGTTTGAACTTACATTCCAGTGCAACAACTTGTGAGATGAATTTAGGGCTTGGCTTTGGGAGAGAATCATGTGTTGTTCACCCAGGTCAAAAGGCATGCAAATCATAGTTTAAAAAACTATGTAAGAAATAGGCTGTTGAATATATTCAGTTATTTACTAGCTGTGTAAGTCTGACCTTGCATCTTTATCCCTTAATCTGTGCTGATTTGTTATGGTCATGGGAATGCAAAAGCAATCAAAAATAGGTCATTATTCAAATTGACACCACTTTAAAAGGTCTGATAAAGGAATTGCTTTCTATTTAGTCACCGATATTTTTGTGAGGCATGGGAGGAAAGGTACTAGCAGATGGCAGAAATTTCCAGCAAGATGCAGTGTGAGATGAGAGCCGAGCTTTCCGAGCTCCCCTGCTGTGGCAGCAGATGGAGGGATCGGCGAGGCGGGAGGGCGCTGCTTTTGCTCGCAGCCGGGCTGAGCCGGGCTGGCAGCCGGGGCTGCGGAAGGGTGACAAATGCCAAGGGAGGGGATGCCACAACTACCGCAAATATGTAGCAAAACTCCTAATGACGCTTTGAGGTTTTCCTCTCTCTAGACCTTTTATGGCTTTTTCCAAGGCAAGAGATCAGAACTGTGGCTTTGCCCCAACCTGTGCCTGCGTGCAAACACACACAGAGAGGTGGCATTTCTGCATTTTGTAAACCTCTGCAAAACGTTTGGAATCTTCACAGCCTGTTTTTTCTGAGGCAAAACAAACTTAATTATAGGAGAGCACAACGTTCTGTTAACTGCTGTCACCTGGACTTGCCATCAAGTGTTTAAAATAATGCCTAATTATGCTAGAAAGGGAACCCACTTTTTTCTGTTATAACTTTGATTTTTCAGAGCTGGTAGGAAATTTTATAAAAGCTTATAGGTTAGTTGTTATTTTACACCATGCACTGTGTTTCCTTGCAACCTATTTTCATTCGACCCATCTGAAATGTTAATATTTTACCTCTCTATTTAAGTGATCTCTGTAGAACTGATACTTGAAACCGCTGTTCCAGTGCTCACATTAGCATGTGCAAATCTTTGCTTTTTAGATTTATGTTGATGAGGTTGTTAGGGACTTCACATTTGCTCTGGTATGGTGCAATGAGAAGTGCATATCCACTGTGCTGTTGGACTGCTCTATGGGAGGCTAAAAAGCTCCTGGAGTCAAAGAGGACTACCAGGAAAGCTGCAGCTCTTATTTAGGTCAGAAGCAATAAAAGAAAACTCCCTGAGAGTGTCACTGATTAATCATTAAAGTGAAAGTTTTTTTTCTTCCTTGGTGTGTGAAGCTACAGTATATTAAAATTGCACTTGGTGGGTTAGTACAACACACTTCGATCAAGCTGGAGCTTTGTCTGAGGACAGTGACCTGTGAATTGTATTTTTAAATCTGTCACTGAGCTTTCAGGTAGCCAGGGGCGCTGTCTGGCCTCGGCGGGAGTCATGAAGCAGCTGTAGTGTATGGGAGTCTGGAAACCTGCCGGTGACAGCCTCACAAACAACATCCTCTGGCCAAAATGATCAACTTCATTAGGTCAATGTAACTACACCTGCTAAAGAGTTTTAAATGTACTTTTACAGGACTGCATAAAAACGTCACGTGCCTACAGACTCTACAGTAAAGACTGAGGAAAATCATTGAGTGCTTATTAAACTTTTTTCATCTGAATTAGTTAGCTGAAGTAGGTCAGTGTTGTTGAGTATTATTCTTACTTTTTAACCAAAGAGAAGTTAAACATTTTCACAGTTTAGAAATTTCTATACTGAGTAACTCTGCATTTTATATGGCTTGTGAAATTTCAGTAACATCTGCTTCATTTTTTGTATTCGAGCACATGATCTCTGGAACTTTGGAAGGCAGGTAAAAGACTTGAGGTTGGGGAGTCAATGCCTAATGTTTTATTTCTGTGGATGTTGTGTTGTGTTCTAAATACCTTTAGCTCTGGTCCCAGGGAGTTGTTGGTCTTCTGAGTATATTTATCCCTGCTCTTCTTGATGGTGAGTATTGAATCCAATGTCGTGCTGGAGATGGGAGATTTCGTGCATCTCCTGTTGTTCCTACAAAAGCTTAAGGCAGATTGAGTGTTGTGATAAAAGCTGATTGCAAGAGTCAATAAAAGTTGGGGGGGGCTTTGTTTTTGTCATGCCTTAAACCACTGAAAGGTATTGTTTGTATGCATGTGTGAATGTGGGATTTTAATGCAGGTTTCTACAATGTACTACTTTTTGACTTGTTTTATATTTAAAAGATTAGCACACCGTTCATCTTTAGAAGACCTGAATTTGCAAAGAGGAAGATCTTCCTGACAGTACATGAGAAATGTATTTGTGCTCCCAAGCAATACAAAGAGGAGAGATTAAAACTTCTATTACTGCAGTGTACTGCACAAATATGCACTATTTTATTTAAATTCATTTTATTTTAAGTACATACAGCTATATATACTAAAAAAATTCATCTTAGTAAAGCCCTGCTTGGTGGAACCAGGCATTGGCATACTTGGGAACGGCTGCACTGGGGTAGGTCAAGGTCCAGCTGGTCCAGGACTGTGCTGCCAAGAGTCGTGAATATCCCCTAGGATTTCCTCTTGGCTCCAGCAGATTAGTCAGAGGCTTCCACACAACAGGATCAGCTTTCATTTTGATAGTTATGTTGAGAGCATGGAAAAAGAGATCCACCATTTGATTTTCTAAATGTCTTTTTTTGTTCTGAGTGCATGTGAGGTGAATGCAGTCTGGGTGCCTGCCTGGGGCCGCCCAATGACCCTTTTTTGGGTGTCCAACCCTCTCTGCCTGTTTTACAGGCAGGGGCAAATTTCCATTGCTGCTGCAACTCTCCTGCAGCTTCTTGAAACCCTTGACTTAGTGGGGCTTGGGGTCTGTGGCCTGGGGGCTTTTGTGGGGAGCCTTTTTCTTTTTATGTTTAAAAATGTTAACTCCATTTGTTCTTCCCTAGTATTGCCTAGGTGAATAGGGTACGTGGGGAGGCAGTGTTATCCACATGTATCTGTGTTGCCCACACAGTAAAAAAGAGCTGAAACAAACATTGTGGTGGCTCAGGCCATGCTCTTTCCTTGGTGATACAGGTTGCAACATCCTATGCATGAGTGATTCTCTCATGCACAATGCTGGAAAAATTATGTTTTTTTTATTTTTTTATTTTTTTTTAATAAGAAAAGTGTATTGAATACTACAAGTTTCCTTTAAAGCTCTCAAAGAAATCTCCAGAGCTTCCCCTTCCCAACAAATGCTGACTTTGATTTACTGTTGACCCCTGAGGGATGAAGTCATCAGGAGAAAGTTCTTGTTTTCTTGTATCCTTTTTCCTACGCAACCTTGTTGCTTTATGAAATTCACCAGAGTAGACATGTGTTTTAAGTCTGATGACTTACATTACATTAGGAAATCCTCCCACTGCACAGACCTTTCTAAACATTGTTTGTTGACTTACGGGAAGGAGATCATTCCTGTTGCTGGGGCTGACATTTGTGTGTGGCAGCCACATGCTCTGGGAGACAGAGACAGCTTGGTCCCTTTCCTGTTTGCAGACTGAAAGGAAAAACAACAACAAAACTACAGTGCTGTTGTCTGAAAGGGGTCTCTCCGTGTTCAAATGCATAGCAAGGCTTGAAGAGGCAGCACTTGTGTGAACAAGAGGTGTTTACAGCTCTGAGGCTCCTGAGAGCCTCGCACATCAGTGTTTGGGTCTGTATCCATCAGCCTGCCTGAAAGGATCAGGGCAGGAGCATCCCGCTGAAAATCAAACAGGCACCCACTTCCTCTCATCCTAATCTGCATCCACCAAAGAAGAAGGGAAAAACTTAGGCAGGGGGGCAGGGGGAGTATCTGGCATCTCCCCCAGGGATGCAGTCATCCCAAGTGTAGTGTGAGAGCACTTCACGATCGCACACTGGCACTCGCTGCCGGCGGGGCTGCCGCCAGTTTCCCTCCCACGTGTGCTCAGTCTCAGAGGTAATGTGAGTCTGGATGCCGGACAGTTAATCAACTGCAGGAAAATTAACGTTTTGGAGACTGTTCTTCTGTTGCGAGGTGCTTGGTGTTTAATAAAACACAGCATGCTGCCACGTATTGCATACTTGCAGGACCCTGCTGGCTGCCTGCTCCGTTGGCTTTTGGTTTTGGCCGGGGTTTAGCATTTCTGCGTGCTGAAGTTCTCCCGTTGCCATTGCTGAGGGGAGGATGGGCCGTGCCTTGCCCTGCCGGTGAAGGCGGCTGAAGTCTGGTCCTGCCTGCTCTGGGTTTTCTCCAGGCCTGCAGATGCCCAACAGAGCAGCATCCTGTTGGCCCCCGGTACCTGCGAGCAACGGGCAGAAAGGCTGGCCGCGAGGAGGCCTTGTGTGGCTGGTGTGGGCAGAGGATGCTGGAGAGGCTGCCCCATCAGCTAAGGGTGCACGGGTGTTCCTTAGGATGCTGTCTGTGCGAATGGGAGGTCCTGACAAGTTCTGCTAGCAATGGCCACAAGCCTGCAGGTGCGGAGCCAACGTGCCTCCTGTGGCAAACTCCATCTTTGAGGACAAGGATCCCCACGTGGGGAGGGTTCCCAGAAAGGGCCTGACCTTGGTGGCAGGGTCATCCTCGTGAGGGCAGAGCAGTGGACAAACACAGGCCAGCTGTGGAGAAGAGAGGAAAGGAGCTCTGCATGCCAATCTAGCGCCTTAGGCTGTCTGCACCTGGCAGCAGTCAGGGCTCTGGCAATCTGGGTAAAAGCCAACCCATCCCTAAAAAAACTTGGAGTCATTCTTTTGCTATGACAAAGTATATAAAAAAAAATTGCTCTGAAAAATAATTCCATTAAGGTTTACGTGTAGTGTTTTGCCCTTTGCTGCCTAGATTTTGGGTAACAGTAGTGGTGTCCCCTTCCAGCAAGGGTGATTTAAGGAGTGGTGTGTAAGTGATGTATGTAAATTCCACATCAGCAGTTATGGGCCTTTGGAATGTGTTGCTGCCCAACGTGGCTCAATATGGGGACTCCGTGCTCTGGCCCACCTCACATGCTTTACTCTGGAAAGGCTCTGTTCTCTCTGTCTCACTGGCCAATACATGTGTACAGCTCTTGTAATTCTTTCCCTTGAGCTTTAGCTTTGGTTCACTTTTATAATTGAAGTAACTGTATGGAAAGTGCTAAACAATAAAATGTGTCATGTGATATAACATCCAAAACAGACTGCAAGGGGCACACCCTGACTATTAGGGAGGACTTTTCATGTTGGCTTTGGTCAGATATAAATCTCAATTACTTAACTGTTTTCTAACTCATTTAAATACTCTTGTCTTTCAGCCCCATGTCATTTGAAAAATGTACCTGTAATCTTGTTTACTCAATTACAGCTTCTTACAGGGCTTGGCAGCTGTGCCAGCCTTCCTTAACTCAAGCTCTGATCTCTGTCTTGGTAAAACACTCACAAACTCAGCACTGGAAATATATAATGGACTGAAATTGCTCTTGTGAAAGAGTTTTGTTTTGGTTTTGTTGTTGGTTTGGTTGATTTTTTTTTTTTTTTTAATGTGGAATGATTTTAGGAACATAAGGAGAAAACATTCCCATAGCATATAAATCACTGACCTTCACCTTCAGAAGGGCTCTTTGTCTGCACTCTGGGGAGCAACTGGAGAAGTTCCTGCCAGCCCAGAGCTGGTTGATGTTGAGCGGTTGGGACGGTGCGGGCAGCGCGCTGTGCTCGGGTTATGCTCACAGACCAGAAAAGGAAGCCGTAGTTTGGAAAACAGCAGAGACATGTGGCTGGAAGAGGAATGCAGCATTAGGCTGGTCCAGAAACAACTGAGGTAAGGGTTTAGAGGGGTAATTTTGCAAAAGGAAATCGCTCTCCTCCCACCCGTCACACACAGACAGGCAGAGGCAGGGAGGGGTGGCCAGACAGACGCAGAAGAGAGGGGGATGTTTTGTACTGACACGGCTACGGTGTTGTCTGGAAAGCAGCAGAGCCTTTGTCACTGTTTCAAAATAAACAGAGGACTTTGGCCACCGAAGAAAAACCAGCAGCTCCTCAAGAACACATTGAGCGCTGCCCTCAGCAGAGCTGCACCCCTCACCACAGCAAGAGTAAAGCTTTACCCCATTTTAAATGAGAACTGTGAAGAGCAGTTCTGGTTTCTGGCATTGGTTTGCTGGCTAGGCGAGAGAGCAACCTCTGGAGTTTGAGCTACTGCCCATCTGGGTCTCTTCAGCCCCTGGGGGCCACTTGCCTTTCCAGACAAAAGCATCATGATGCTTTTGAGGAAGGATAGCACATGACCTCTTGTTCCTACGCTCTAGAAGAAAAACCACTATGAAGTCTGTATGGTTATTTTCACCTCTAAGGAACAAATGGAAAATATGAGTGGGAAAAATTTTAACCTTTTCTCACCAATTAAACTAGTCCCGGTATGCATCTTCTCTTGTTAGGGAGACAATTCAATTTAAACTCTAATGCTTTGTTTTATTAGGGTTTATTTTGTCTTAATACTTTTCTTAGGTGCCTCTCTAAAGTGCTGTTGGTAAAGCAGATGATTTTGCAGCCAGCTGAGAGATACAAGATCTTGAGAGTGTTCCTATAAGCTCAGCAGGGCTGCTCCTGCCTTGGTGAAATGCTCTGTCTTGCTATTCCTTACCAGTGATGGTCTGTGACAACTTTCCTGATGTTGGGTGCTGAGATTTGTTGATGTTCGGCCTTTCTCAAAGCAGGGCTTCTTTCTGAATCCACCTGCTGCTTTGCTTAGTGCAGAAATGTAAATTTTACACTGTGGCTCCTTTGTGCCTGAACTCCTCTCTCTGCCCTTATTCTTCAGCAGACCAGGACTGGCCAAGGTCTGTTAGACTATTGATTTTTTTTGTTGTTGTTTCTAAATTATTTTTCCATCACAAGGCTGCAGGCACAGCATTGCTTGGTATTGATTTCCGACAGCATCACAAAGGGTGTGGAGGTGTTGTGTTTGCAGGGCCAGCCCAGCCCCAGGAGACAGCTGGGCCCCTGCCTTGCAGAGCTGCACATCTCTGTCCCCCTCATGCCAGAGGGGAAAGCACAGGGGGAGAAGGCTGATGTGGGAGGGGAAAGACAGCCCCCATTGGGGAGCTGATAAAAACATGCCCTTGGATTTATCAGTTGGGCTCTCTTGACCTCTAACTGCAGAAACTTGGAGTTTCCAGAATCTGAGAAAACCTTTACCATTTCACAATCTGCTCCAAAAAATAAGCTCCTACCTCAGTACTCAGTAGTGGCTGCGTTTGTTCAGCACCTAAATAAAGACAAAGCAGAAGTGAATGGCGCACAATGAAGCAGGTTGTTTTCAGAGAACCTGACCCCACTATCTTGGGTATGCAAAGGTCTGTTCTCCTTTGATCATTTTATCCCATCTATCCAAAACTGCAGTCACACTGCCAGTATTTGTCTGCCTGAATAATTTCTCCTGGGTCAGGACCCTTGCAGCTAGGACTGGTGCTCAGGCTACAGTGCAGTGTGCTTCTGCTGCCCACATTTGTGCTGCAGATAACCACAACTTAGCAAAACATTTGATCTACATCTGGACATGAAATTCAGTATTTCAGTGCTGGTTTTGCAGCCTATTGACACACAAAGAGCACAGCACCGATGAGGGATTTTAACTGACTTAGAGTGGAGAAAATCTGACAGCTGAGTCCTCTGAGCTCTCTGAAATCTACTCAGCTCCAGTTGCATCCTAGGGCTATAAAGGTAACTCAGCAGCAAGAACCATAACCTGCAGGCTGTTCAGCTCGGAGCAAGTGACAGACGTGCAGGCAAGAGCTTGCCAGTGGCTTTTGTGATCCCAGAAAATCCAAAGTTTTGGTCTTAGGATGAGATGTGGTGGAAAGCTAATGTCAAAAGGGAAATACTTGCCCTGCTGTTTTTCTCTCTTCCTTTGTTTATGCCCTTCCCGTGTGCCTCCGAAGCTGATCTGTTGCAGAAGGGCAGGGCAGAGTTTTGGTTACAGGATGTGGCTGTTTTGTTAAGGCACAGAGGCTGCCAGAGACTGCATGGCTGCAATTTACCTGGGAGAGGGGCAAATCCTCCAGTGCTCTTTAAATCCTGTGCCACAACAGATTCCCCTACCAGTATTTACAGGCTGAAGAAAAATTATAAAATCTGGGACCAATTCAGGCATTTATTCAAGTCCTTTGAGCAAAAGTTAAATATGTTCTTAAATCCCTATTGCAACAATTCAGAGTGCCCACATAATGAAAGGCACATGACTTTACCAAGTTGCAGAGAATGTCCATGTGTATGAAAAGGCCTCCATCTCATATATTTTAATACATCTTATGTGCCACTTAGACCACTCTTCCCTGCCTTCCTGGTGGCCTTCTGAGAAGGTGAAGTTACCTGAAAATAGATGAGATAAAGGGTGCAACTAATGGGTGTAGGGATAGTTTGGGGTTTTTTCTTTGTAAAGCAGGAAATTTAAAAAAAAAAAAAAAAAGGAAATCTGTTCTCAGTTCTTCTGCTTAGGTGTGAAATTTGCCAGACAGCTTTCAAGCCATGTAGAGACTTAATTCCCAGGAAGAAGTGGGATTTGTCTCCATAGTAATGAACTCAATTTTTTTAGATGTTGGTGATAAAAGATAAGAGGGTTTTCTCATCCAAGCCTGCATTTCCATTGCTTTATCATCCTTATCATAAAGAGGCAACAGAATAAAATTTTATGTAATAAATCAGTGCATTTAATAAGCTAACAAAGGTTTTATATTTAAAGAAGTCCTTCCAAACAAATCCCAACAATGAAAATATACCACTCTCAGTAAATCCAAGAATTTAGGCTTGAATTTTTTTTTTCCCCTGCATCTCAGTTCAAGCTTCCTGGTGTTCATTCCCGAACTGTTTGGCCAGTACATGTCTGGAGAATGACAACTTCACTAAATCATTGATATGAAATTTCAGCAATCAAGTATGTTACTGCTATTTACAAAATAATTTTGAACTAACAGACACTGCACAGCTGTGAGTTGTGGTTTGTGTTTTTTGGCTTTTTTAATGGAAGCTTTTCAAACAGGCATGCATGCAAATATGTATTGTTTTGAAACTTAAGTGAAACAAAACTTGGGAATTTGGGCACATAGAACCTTTTCTCTGCTTAAAATCTTATCAAGTGTTGCTTCATGAGCTAGGCAGGGCTCTTACTAGGCAGATCTTTTCCTGAGGAGCAATATCATCAAGATACTTACGTTTGCCTTTCAATCTGGGACCCTTAGATAAATAGCATCTTGATTAATTGTGACTTCTTGTTCCTTGCACAACCGTTTTAAAGGTTAGAGGGCCTGTAAAGGCACAGAAAGTTCTGATGGGTTTTTTTCACCTACAGAATAAGGATGTGAGGAACTTAAATCCAGTTACCCATACCTCAGTGCTGATTTTTTTGGAGCCGCATTTGCTGTGCTTTCCACCTTAGCCCTGAGCAGCAGCAGCAGCTCCTGAGCAGACAGGAATTTACTAGCAACTAAATTTACTTGCTTATAAATCAAATTTGCTTTGGAGCCCCTGCATCCGAAGCCACTGCTACCTGGATCCCCACCTGGATGTGGTAACAGTGTAACTGTGTCACTGGGCACGAGCTGTGGTCCATGGCTGAGTGCAGTCCCGTTGCCGAGAACAAGCGCGGTGATTTTTGTGAAGTCTCAGAGCAAATCTGTAGCCTGAGATCTTTTTAACTTGAGATTTTAGTGAATTGTGCGCCTCAGTAATGTGTTAATCTCAGAGCTTCTGAAAACACTTGCTGTTAACAATGAGAACATAATGGACTTTGAGGGATACTTGCTGCTCTTCCAGAAACTATGTCAAAGATGGAACAAGGTCCCGTGTTATCAGCCAGGACAGTTATATTGTCATTCATAATGGAGCTGAGAGTGCAAAATACTGCATTTCATCAGGTCTTTGGTATTAGTCTCTTTAGTGCATTTTGCATCCCTTGAAATACTCTGAATAACTGAAATTTAATGAGTCTTGCAAAAATTAAAAATAACTACACAAAAAAACCTGTGTGAATATTGTACTAACATTTTTGTGCGCAAAAGAATTATTTCTGATCTATTTGGTTTTTATCCAGTTTCCCCCATATGCTGGACCTGGTGCCACGTTCCTGCATGC
Source organism: Phainopepla nitens (assembly GCA_013400175.1). NCBI lineage: Eukaryota > Metazoa > Chordata > Aves > Passeriformes > Bombycillidae > Phainopepla > Phainopepla nitens. Next base: position 1,030,939 of record VXBQ01006524.1, on the reverse strand, counting down.
ACTAGGAATGAATTATATCCCAAGGATAAGGAATAAGCCATTTAGAGATGTCTTAATAGCAATTGTTTCTCAGCTTTTATGAAAACCCATTAGAAGTATATTGTTAATAAAAGTTTGGAACACTCTAAAGGTTTCCATACAGTATTTAAACATTCAGAGAGACAAGTGAGTGAAATTAATCTTGTCATCAAAGCCAAGCTTGCCAAGGTACAATTCTGTCAGTGGGGGGAGTTGATTGCCACAGCACTGGTGACTGCCATGGCCCTGGTGTGGAGGGAGACAGGGAGGCTGTTGCTTTGCCTTCCTCCTCTTCACTGGTGAGGCTGTTGGGGAAAACTCTCCCAGGAGGGTGCACTTGGCTTTTGGGAGTGTCTCCTCAGGCAGCTGTGGGAATCTAGGAAGTTCTGCAGCCCAGTCAGCTGCCATGCTGTCCTTTACAGACAGGCTCTTTCCCTGAAATACGGAAAGCGGCCCAAAGGTGGCTTTGGACTCCGTGGGGAGGGCACAGCACTGGAGGCAAGGGCTGCAGTGCTCTAGACCGGCAGTTTCCAGCAAAGGATTCTTCCAGATGAGGATGGAAAGTCCAACAGGTAACTCAATGGGGGCTGCAATTCCTACTATGCTGCCAATGCACTGTGAATTGGTGCCAAAGGCTTTGGAGCATAGGCCGGGAGCACAAAATCCATCATCAAGAGCAGAACTGTATAACTTCTTCACCCAGGAGAAATCTTTGTGTTAAATGTATGGTGAAGCCCTAAAGCTCAAATAGAGTTTTCTCATAACCTTAGAAAATGCAGTGTAAAGTTGGGAGGGGCGAACATAGTCTTCGATTCCCATTTATCTGTTTCTGTATTTCCCCATTTTCTTTAAGCTAGAGAAAAAATACCCAAAATTACGAAAGTATTTTCCTCACCTTCTCTTTCTGCTGTGACTGCAAAACAAACATTCTGCAACTTTGATAGGAGAAGTTTTCACAGACTTCCCAATCTGTACCCAGCTCAGGCACAGACTCGGCTGTAGTTCAGCAATGAACCAGTCTCCAGATGTTTGAGGCTGGTACTAATAGCCAAGTTCACCCATTTGTTCTCCAATTAATTGCCTTCTGGCTGCTGAGTGTTTTTGACAGACAGCTGCGTACTGGCAGCCTGAGAACTGACTGTGAGGTCAATGGCAGCTGCTCAGGCTCAGATCTGTTTGTCAGAAACGTACATGTGCTGGGGAAGGTGTTGGATCCTGCATACACGAAGCAGGAAATATCAGCAACATTAGCTGGTGACCATGGACACAGAAATCCTTAAAATGAGGCAGCTGTAGCTGCCCAGTTTGTGAGTTAGTTGGCTGTAGCATCCCCTGTGCACTGCAGTTAATTTGCTCTCTGGTGTCGCAGCCCGATCGTCTTTGCTGTCGCTGGTTTTGGAGACTGACAGAGTTCCAGCCAGATTCCCTGTTTCCTAGACACCGTAGTGCAGGCAGTGTCCCACACAAACCTTGCTTCATTAGCTCTGCCATCCTGAGGTCTTTCTCTCATTTTCAGCAGCTCCTTGGTATTTAGCACCATGTCTACTTGAAAATGGAAGCTTCTCCCAACCTGGCTTTTCAGTTCCCTTATGCAGAGTCTGAAGGACCTACACTTGCTCTGTCAAAGCTCTAGTAGATGCTAGGAGGACTCTGGTTTATGACTGTACTTTTTTTTTTTTTTTTTTTTCCCTGAAGCTCTGTGGTCTGCTTTGTATCTATTTAACTGCATTTCAGAGCAAGCCAACTTAATTAATGGTTTCCCTCAGGATCTCAAACAGCAGTGTATCAGATTTCTTACAGAAATCCATAAACATTAAATTATCTCCAATTCATTTCTTCAGTCTGTAACTTTTCCAATTTCTTTAAAAAACTAGAATCAAGCTCGTTTGCCAGTATTTTCATTTAATATTTAATGAACATGTGTTGTTTTATTGTAAAGATGTGAGTCACCTTGACCTTGTTTTCAATTAGCATTTCATGCTCAGATCTAAAGATGCCACATCATCTGTTGAAAATCCACTTTTCCAGGGAGACTTTGGAAATTTTAATTCCAAACTGCCAAAGAACCAGTTTTTCTCCTCCCTCACAGACAGCCCTCTGTCAAGGAGCCTACTAAGCAGGGAAGGGTCGCCCTTAGACTCCTTAAAAATAATGATTTACTGCTGAAAAACATTCCACACCGGTTTCCCTCTCTGCTGTTGCCATGCCAGCAGTTTCCTAGACCAGAGAGGTCTTACCTTTTTTTTTTTTTAACTGCTCTGAAGACATCCAGGCATTTGATTGTGTTTCCATTTCTGTGACAGTTGTGCTGCTGAGGTGGAGGGGAGAGAGAAAGGCTGGTGCTGAGGGCGCTCTCATGGAGGCACTCAGGGTGTGACCCACTGCAGAGCCAAGGCTGGGCAGTAAAGGGGGATACAGAGATGAAAAGGTACCATTTACCATTAGGATGCAGAGTTAGGCCTCCTAGCGAGTGGGACGGCGTTTGGAGTAACTATTTGCAAGAAGCATGGGCTTCACCTCAGCCAAGCCTGGCTGGCTGTAATTATTCTGGTGGCATTATACTTCTCCAAGGCTTAGATGCACTTCTTTTTCGAGCTGGAAAAGCCATTGTGCATGGAAGACTTCCAGGATTTAAAATGATAGAATATAATAAATCTGTGAGGGAATAGCAAATTCTATTACAAGTAAATAGCCCCTGTCAATCACAGCACACAAAACCAGACAAGAAACAAATACTGCACATATCAACAAAAAAGGGCATTAAAAGAAATGCCCAGTTTAAGTCAGAATATAGAAATAGAAGTTACATCAAAAGCTTGATAGAAGTGAAATTCTGTAGTAAAAAGACATATCATACAAACATGACAGCTCACACTATCAGAGGGTAATCTTCCTAAGTTTTTTTAAGGTGGTGTCAAGAACAAAACCACTACTTCATATAGTGTCTTTGGATGTGTAAAGCTACTGCGAGGACTTCAACACATATTTGTAAAGATAATATGTTTTTGTAGGGTGAGATGATTGTTTTTTGTTTTTTTTTCCAATTGGCTGTTCTTTTTAATGGATTTATAAACACAAAAAGGAAAAAGGGAGGAACAAATGGGCAGTCTTCACATGGGAATGTGATCTCCACTGAGAATGCAGAGCAAGCCACTGTTTAATGCACTTAGAGCTATGTGGGGAAACAGGTAACTGGGGGACAGCGTTTGCTGAAGGTGTCAAGTCATTTGGGACAGTTCAAGCAGAAGTTACTCGGGATTATTCAGAGTTCTAGAGCTATGATTCCTAAAATTCTGATAAAAGAAAAGGGCAAGGACTTTTTATTGATAAAAATACAATAAGTATTTTAAGTTCAATAGCAGCAGGGAACAGCTCCAGCCATGCTAACCCAAGGATGGGCTCCAAATGAGCTATTGCCTTTTTAGCAAGGAGTTGGTCACAACGGAAACTTGTTGGACAGTCTGCTCAGTGCCACTAATGAAGATGTCCAATGACGTTTTCTTCCCTGATGACCACCAGGTAGGGTTTTCCTTATAAAATGTCTGTTGTTTCAAGTAAATTATCTTATTAATGCTATCGTGTAAAGTAAATGAAATGCATCTTTCATCCCTCAACTTAATCCTCTGGCATTTGGAAGTGTGTGCATTCCTAATTTAAAATTGGAATTGGGTGGATTTGGCTTCAACCTAGTTTCTAATGTAAAGGTTTTGCTCCAAATTTTCTCAAAGGTTTTTGTTGGTATTTTCTTTTAATCTGCTTGTATATAATTTTATTAGTGTTAGAAACCTTCACTTCCTCTACATCAGGGATTTATACAATTTCATTCAATGGAGAGTCAGCACTAGTAAAGATTTTATATAGTTGAGGTGATCTCTAGTTTGTGAACTTTTTGGTATTTGTAGATTTTCTTGAAATAATTTATCATTTTGTTTTATACACACACACTGTTTATCTATAGTAGACATTCACAGCTGCTTCTGTTTGCTCATTTTTCTCTTGATATTAATAGACTTGCATTCAGTTTGAGAATTACACCTGAAAGAGTTATTTAATAAGAGAAATAAATGCATTTCATAAAAGTTTAATTTCTGAAGGATTAGTTCTTAAAGAACTTTCATTCAAAGATTGACTGCACAGTGCTTAAAATGAAGTTTTCTTAAATAATCAGAAAAGGACCTTGTGGTAAAAAACGTCTTGATATCTCCCTTGTGACTTAAACCATTTATTTATTTTCAAAAAATAAATTAGTTTTTGCAGCGTTGTAATACGGACATGAATATTTAAATTACATTTAGATTCCTGAACAGAGCAGAAAGAAGAAACTCTTCTGCAACAGCATTCAACAAATTGAGACTTGTATAAGAGAATAATCAAACCATGGTCAATCTCCATCCTGCTTCTCTGGATCATTACGCACACAGACACTCCTTCCCTCCCCCACCCCGCCGCTCCCACACAAGCTCGGCTTTGCTGACCCGAGTGCTGGGTGTGTGAAATTTATCTTCTCAAGGAGCTGCTTTTGGGATTTGTGTGCAAGTGCAGCTGACCAGGTGCCCGAGAAGTGGGGCCCACCCCAGTACAGAAAGCACGAGGGAGAAGATTGTTTGCTTTATGAAATTTAATCATCAAAACGACCTATAAAACAGTTTTTCATGATTGAACAAAGGGTCTACCTGCATACAGAAGGACTCATGTTCAAATGTATTTCGTATAGAAATATTACACAACATGCAACTTTTTCGTTCTTACTAATCAGTTACTCATTCTGCAGATTTGTTTCCTGCAAATTTGTTCATTCTCTTGACCACACAGATGCATTTGGTATTCTGTGCTGAACTGATCCACATTTAAAAAACTCTCAGAGGGTTTTTCACTGGAGTTTCTTTTCATTAATTTTTTGCTGATAATATATGCAGAAAGATGGAAGCAAATAAGTCATTTATTGTTTCATTTGAAGTAGTCACTCAGGATTAAGATTATTCTTTTTTTTTTCTCTGGAAGTGTAATAGCTGACCTTTAAGAGAATGAGCTTATTGTTCTGACAAGATATTGAAGTTCATTTTTAATGAAAATATTTTTTCAAAGCTTCACATTGTTAAATGAGAAAATATAAATTCTTTCATTCCTCATCATTACTTATGCGGTACCGCTGAAATCATAAACAAGAATTTTAGTGAAAGGAAGGTTAGTGGCTGCTTCTCTATTCCTCTCTTCTTCCCTCCACCATCCCCTCAAAGTCTGGTACAACTATAAATCCACTTGTACATAATACCTTTTAAAAATGAGTGTTTCTTGATTGCACTGGAGCTCAGGCAAAGTGTGACAAGTACAGCCTTATTACTGTACGTTAATTGCTAATTCCTTGGGCCTAAGCTATGGAATAGTTGCAGCTGTCACAAATATTTTATTTAATATCTTTTAAAATGGAGTTCTTTCCCTGGATGAGAACTCTATTGGTTCAGTTGAATTACAGACAGTTCCCCAGAAGGATAAACTCAGTACCTTGCAGCAATTTATTTTCTTTCAATTAAGAACTAATATACTGTCCTGTTTTTTCCATCCTCTGAAAATATCTCAGGAGTATCTTCCATTAAGTCAGAGCTAAACTGAGCTGATATCAACTCTCTCTTTCCCCATTACTTAGATGGGAAGATTAATGTAATGCCTTGCTCTCAAATAGGTATAGAGTCTGAAGATGTTAAATGGGATCAAACAGGAGAATTTAGACATTCATGCACCTTCCTCCAGCTGGGATATGCCCAAAAATTGCCCCATTGCTATCTCCAGAAAGCACAGCAAGGGAAGAAAATGCCTTTCCCCACACACTGGTTGTGCAAACAACAGAGGCTCTTGTAGGTGATGGGTCTGTGACCCTATTGGGAAGATCCCTGTTTTGCCAAGCCTAGAGAGGGACGCGCTTCAGCAACTGAAATACTCATTTTAGCCTCTCTGGGAAAGGCTCCTAATGAACACCTTTCCTTCTACCACTGGACTGTTGGTCTGCAGGATGAGCACAGATCATCCTGGGTGCTGGGGAAAACATCACAGTAAATATTTTATTTCCTGAATGCTCCCTCCCCCTGGTACCAGTAGAGCATTGATTCTCTGCTATTCCTGTGGCCTGTGACTTCTGACTCCATGGTCTGTAGTGCACAGAAGCCTCACAAAGAGGCTGTGTGGTGTCTCCTTGTGCCCAGAAAGTACCTAAAGCATTTGAGGCAGCAGGCTATCAACTAAGCATGGGTTTATCTGCCTGGAGACCTGCACAGCCCGTCTCATTTTGGGCTCCTACTCAACCTATCTTTTGTTTGTTTTATCCTCTCACAAAGACCAACCCCACTATTTCATGGCGCCCTCCTTTCAAGTTGGCTGACCTGCGTATATTTTTTACTTATGTGTGTGTATATAAGTATGTATTAGTTTTGAGTAAGCTAATGCAATTGTGAGAATTTTCAGTTGTTGGGGTTTTTTTAATATATTTTTATTGGCAGAGTTTGAAACCATTTGAAATGCAGCCATGTTGGCTTGTGCTCTGTGAGGAGCAGGGGGAGGAATCGGCGTCTGCCAAATGGAAAAGGATAAAACTGGTGTAATGATATGTTGCAATCATGCTGCAAAACCTACCACAGTAAATTACTGCTGTAACAACCTCCTTCCTGTTGCGAAAGGCTCCAGCCAGGCTTTCTTGTGTCTTCTTGACATTTCAGCTCTGGTGAGAAAGTTGTCTCTGCCCTCCTTAGCACTGAGTGACTGCTAAGCTTCTTTGAGGACTGGCTGAAAAGCAAACATGGAGGCCAGGAGGGGCAAGTGCCTGATCTGGGGCTGTACGATGCTGCCAGACACGAGCACCATCAGTCTGTAGGGGCTAACCCATGGTGCTGTGTGGGCAGGGCTTCATCTGGCACATTGGTCTTTGCTGTGTACAGTCTTTTCTCTCCTGCCTGTTTGCTGGCAGCTGGTGTCAGTGTTTGTAGGTCACATGAAGTTTTCATGGCATCACCTGCACAACCCAGCCCCTGGGATGCTCTGCCTGTGCCTGCAGCCGTGGTTTGGCTAGGCTCGGTGGCCAGGGGGAGTGTTGCCCTCTGACGTGGCCTGTGGGAAATGAGCTGCAGCTCCTGATTCTGTCTGTCCCAGATGCGTTTCCTCTCCACAGACATTGCGCTGTGTTTGGCACACAGTTGTGTTTTGTTAGCACTAAATGAAGGAGTGAAAAGGGAGAGAGCCAGAAAACTGAATTACTGTCCTGGTTTCAGAGCGATCCTCCGACAGGGAGGGGAGAAGGTGACAACCTCAGTGTGGGAAAGTTTTCAGGCTGCTCTCTAAGTTGTTTGTGTTCTGTGGAGAGAGTGGTTTGGGTCTTCTGAATCTGACTGCATTTTGGAGAAAAAATTATTTGTTGGCTTAGGGAAGGAGGAAAGAACCTCCTTCTTTAGGGGAAAGCAGTGAGATCCTGGTGGTTTCAGAGGTGTAGGTGATGGCCCTTTGACAGCGCTTTCTAGAAAAGCATCTTAGAAAACTTCATCTGCCTGTTAGAACTAAAACAAGGAAACCCTGGGAGGAACTCAGAGCTGCCTTGTACCAGGAATGTACAAACCACCTGGTGTGATCCCTGTTGTCAAAGCAGTCACAGGGGGACCTCTCTTCCCAGAGGTTTCACCTCCTGCTTGTGAGATAGATGCTGAGTATTGAGATTGCTGGGGATTATACAGAGAATCTGTAAGTCTCTAAAAGCTAAATGGAATGGAAGCTCCCTTTTCTCAAGACACTTTTCAGCCTGGCAAATGATGGGGCTTCCAGCACCCTGTGCTTTTCCAGGTGCTGCTTTGACTGGTCTTGGATTTTTCACAGCTGAGCCTGCTGTGCTGTCTCCCTTGGATATGAATGAACTTCTAATTTCTCTTGTGTGGTATGTACACAATTATATTTTCTGAAATAATGCCATACCAAAAAACAACAGCCTTGCCCCATCCCAACTCACGTCATTGCCTTCCTGTACTTGAAGATCACACCAAATCCTTGTGCTCCCCAAGTTCCCAACTTCTGCTGCTTCCAATAATAATAAAACCTGAAAAGGCTTGTCTTGTCCTCTTTACAGCTACAACAAAATGGATGTAGATTTAGCTGTGTTTTCCCTTCAGCTATCTGGCAGAGCTTCCTTTCTTTCTCTCCAAGTCCTCCCTGTGAGGAATGAGCACAGCTGATCATGGGGATAAGGATCAGCTCAGGGGAGCATGTGCTAGCCAGGGAAATTTTTTCCCTTTGATGCCCATTGCTCCCCACCTCTCATGTCTCATGTGTGTTTCACATTCTCCAAGCCCAGAATCATCTGAAGTCACAGGCCAGGAGCAGCTTCTCTCCCTGGGCTGTGCAGACCAGATCACCCCTAGGGGATTTTCCCTTGTTAATGTTGCCAGCAAAATATTTTGCATGACTTGTTGAAGAATCAAGCTATTTCCCAGCTATGGCTAGTTTGAGTGGAAGGTTGTTATGAAGAAAGGATGTCTGTTACATTGAAGCAAGTGGTCAAGAAAAGCACCAAATAAAAGCTCTGAATAGACAGGATCCATTTGGCCAATTTATTTCCTTTTCTCCTGTGATTGCTAACAAGACTTTCTCTCTTAAAATGAAATCTGATCTTTATGGGAATATCTTCTTCTCTATAAAGCTGTGATTTTTTTTTTTTCATGAGCAGACCAAGCACCACATATAAACTGCATGGAGCAGATAAGTTGAAATATGTTTAAAAGTGGATTTTTTTAATATAACAGAAGTGGGTGTGTCTCATTTGTTCATGCACTGGATCTTCTCTATGGAAAATCCATAAACCAAAATGGGAAATAAGAAACCATGTCTCTGCTGCTGATGTAAAATGACAGAAAGGAGGAAGTTAGTGAATTATAATGGGTCAGGCAAAAATACCTTCCTGACTACTCTTTCCAAAAAAACCCTGAACAAGTCAGAAGTCCTGCACAGCACTGGGATTGGTTTGGGCACAGATGCAGTCCGGTTTTGCCATCAAGGGAGTTTGGTTGTATTGCTTGAGATACTGAATTCTCTTGGCCATGAAAACCTTTAATCATTAATGTCACAGGGTTGTTATCTCCAGTTGTGTTTGGGTAATTACTCAAAGTGGAAAACAAAGGGAATGGAGTGTGGCTTGGGGTTAGACTGGAGAGGGATGGCATATCTCCAACATGGGGCTTAGTTTCCCGCTGCGAGGACCAGACAGAGAGAAGGTGAGTGGCTGGGGGCAGGCAGGAGCCAGGACTGGGGTCTCATTGTCTGGGGCTGTGCCATGAGGGAAGTATTTTGCTTCCCCAATAGTGCCAAAAGTCACAGTTTGCCCTTCATTGAGGGAATGTGTTGGGAAGCCCAAGAGAGTGGCCTCTGCTCCCCTCTCTCTATCTTCATGGTGGTTGGAGAAGTAAGATAAGTGTCTGGGCACTGCTGCTCCCACAGCACCTTCGATGGGGGTTGCTTTTGCTCTTGCCTCATCCTTTGTTCCTCAAAAACCTCTGGGAATTCCAGCTGGCAGTGAAGGAGGAGAGAAGGGGCAGCAGTGCCTGGCCTACCATCCTGCATTGCTTTAAATCCCATCACAGTGAGGAGAATCAGGGCAATGAATGGCCCATATGAACCTGTAATTCACAGCAGCTGAAACGTGCCTCGCCACAGGGATTTAGTTTATTATTTCTGCGTGTTGCTCCAGTAACACTGGCTGTCAGACCCTATGCCCAGTGAATGAGAATTTGAGCTTTAGGAAATAGTTTTTTTGCTGTCACAGCTAATGGCTTGTCAAAGTTTCCAAGGTAATTCTGGTATTTTGTGAGACTCGTTTCCTGATTATTTTAAAATGCACTGGACTAAGTCATGCATCAGCCTAAGGAATACACTTCTTTATACATCTTTTAGAGCATACTTTGCTTGTTTACTTTGTCTGTTCTTTAAACCTTTGTCATTTGGGGTTTTCTTTGAGCAGGCCTACAACCTGCTGTAGGGTTTATCTCTGGTTTTTTGCTGGGGTTTTTTTGGGTTTGTTTTTTTTTTTTTTGCTGTTGGGATGGGCAGAGCTGTGGATGAATGAGCACTCAGCTGGGTGATGTCCCTGCCAGATGCTACTCCTCCATCCGCTGCAAGAGAAAAATAGCTTTTTTACTCTGCCGGACCACTAGATGGGGAAATTGCATTTGCATTTTTGGGTTGCAAAATGGATCCTGGCAGCTGGGCTGAAGCTTTTGATGTAATGAAGCATATCAAGCCTGTTATCTGCAAGAGGTGTGTGGTGATGACTCAAGGCTTTGCCCCTCTCTTCAGCAGCACCACTACATCTCTGCAGGGAGTTGGGCTCTGCTGAGCCGTGCTGGGGCCCCAGGTGCTTTTGGGGAGGTAATTTGCAAAGCTGACCTTTAAAGATGTCCCCTCCTTTGAAAGGTTTCTGTGGAGTGGGGCCAGCAGGTGCCTGCCCCACTGCCAAGCCCTGTGTGCACCCCACAGCTTCACATGGGAAACAGAGAGAGGGCATAAATATTTCAACAAGTTTCTGAACAGGGAGCTCCTGAGACCAGGAAACCATCTGGGCATCCAAGAGCTCACAACAGATTCAAGGCAGGAACAAGAAACATGAGACAACTTGTGCTCAAGGTCTTCTCTTGCTTTCACTACTTTGCAGGTCCTAGGCCGCTGACTCTTTCATGATAAAAGCATTACTGAATGGAGTGGCAGAAGTGGCACCTGTATGGTGACACTGGGTGTGACAATCCTGCAGGTTGGAGACCACTGCTTATGGGGCAGAGTAATTCATAGGAAAAAGCTTGAGAAGATTTGGTTGGCTCAGTAATGCTTCCAAGTTGGTTATTAAAGATCTTGCCTCAAATGTGATGAGTATCAGTACTCAACCATTAGAACATTCTGATTTAAGTAAGAACTTCTAGGACATAATGAAACCTTTTTCTCATAAGAGAGCAGTAAGAGTGGTTGTAGTCCATTTTGGATTACTCAAAGCTGTGAGTCCACAAGGTGACATGGTAATGCTACCTAAAGATGCAATTTTTTTAAAAAATGGCGTGCAGGTCATAGGGATGACTTTCCTTGCTGCAGTGTGTGACAGGAATGCAGCACTGATTTGAGTCTGTGCTACAGTAATTCAGTAACAACCTTCTCTGTGTAGTGCAGCTTACAGAACAGACATGCCTTCTGCTCAAATATGTAAAGTTTTTTAGACTTTCTACAGACAATATAATTTTGGAAAGCAGCTTTATTTCTCTAAAGGCATTGCTCTACTATTTTGGGGAAGATATTTAAAGCAGCGCACCCATTGCAGCATGAAAGCAGCTATAAAAGCACACACCCCTACCTGTGCAGGCAGGGAAATGAGCCATGCCATGAGGAGTTACCTTCACGCTGCCAAGGCCCAGTGCACGCAGCTCTCTGCTCCCACCTCTCCCTGCCAGGCTCTGTGGGGCACAGGGTCTGCACGGAGCCCGGGTTTCCTCCTCAGTGCACTGACCATGATGGGTCTTGTCACAGCTGATGGATGCTTCTGTGAAAGCTCTGTTACACAAAAACAATGTCAGCTCAGAAGGAAGCCACAGGAATGTGTTTGAACAAGAACACCTGCATCTTTTTGGCACTTAGGCCGCTGTAAATAGCTTAGCCAAAAATGTGGATGAGTTTATATCCTTTCAAATATCACCTCTGAGTAACTAGGGAGCCAAATATTTTAGCAGCACTTGTGTGCTTATTCTGCAAGTTCTTTATTAGAGAAACTATGTCTTTGGATTGAAGTCTGAGAGTCAGACATTAAGGAGAGAAAATGCATGCGAGCAGCAGGTACAATCATCCTGTGGGTGATTTGGGTTTGCTGCTAGGAAGACATCTCATGTTTAACCAGATTTGGGACTAGGAGTCTACACTGACTAGTAGGAAATGTTAAAGACTCCTTTACATCTGTGACTTTGGTGAGAAGAAATCTCTGATATATGTCACAACGTGCTTGGTGAAGGATGATTTGTGGAAGTCTTTCCTTTTTGATTTATAGAACTGCTTCCACAAGGGAAATCTTAGGCCAAGCTCTTCTCAAATTGAGCAAGTCCTGGTACAGGAGCAGCAGGGCACTGTGTGCTCAGGGGAGCCAAGGTGCTTGAGTGGCAGCCAGTCTTTTCTGTGCCATGGAATAGAGGTAATCTTTCTATATTGTGAAGTCACCTTTTGCATTTATACAGGACACAAGTAGGATTATTTGCATCTTAAATATGGCAAGACAGAAAATGTTCCTTTGTGCAAGCACACACAGAGCCTCTCCCTCCCCACCCCTATCTGTGAGCTGGCTTCAAGTGGGATAAATGCATTTTCTCAGAACATTTCAATGACAGGAGAAAGATGCAAACATTCTCCAGGGCATCTGCCCCGATGTCACGAATGGAAATATTCCAGAGTATATTGAGTCTTCATCTCTTGACATGCAACACTGTGGCATGGCAGGGTTCGCTGTTAAGGCCCTTACAGCAAGTGCTGGTTTGGATGAAAGGTAGATGAACATCAGTATCCCCTGCTTTGATCTCTTAGAGTAGTTTCTGGTTTTTTCTGTTGTGCTGGAGGGGTGACTGTGGTAGAAGCAGAGGCACTGCCAGTGGTGGTAGCAGTGCAGAAGAGGGCTGGATCTCAAAGGCTTTGGCAGCAGGCTGCAAAACTGAGTGCTGCTCTGGTATCCCAGGAGGCCAGACTGCTTCCAGTCACGTCACAGTGATGGCACTGAAAAGCATTTTCTTACCTTCAAACTGTCTTTCACACTTGATGATGTGCACAGGGTGCTTTCTGCACTTCAGTTTTTTCCAGTCAAGTGGGGGTTGCTCTGTATCCTGAACTACAGAGCTCTTTTGTACAGAGGCAGATGACGTCTCTTAGTTCCCCATCATGTCTGATGAAGTTGAGGTCCAAAGATACTGCATCAAATTAGGTTTTAAAAATTCATCTGTGAGCCAGCACAGGGAAATCAAGGAGGTGAGACATAATCACAGTCCAGCGTTCCCTGGGATTGAAATGTAATAGAAATGTTGTTATTACAGCCTTAGCTTGTAGTTTATGCTCTTTGTCAAGAACCAATTAGAAGTCTGTTATCTTGATCTATTCATTGGCCAGCACAGGAGCTAGCACAGAGCTTTGCTGCTGCTTCCCACCATCCTTTTGCCACCAGAGTTTGAGGGAAAAAAGCAGCACACCACATGCTCCCTGTACAGGATCCGTACCTCAGCAGGATAGAGACAGGACAGAAATGCACATCCTTTGGGTAAAACAGCTCACACAGGCTGCCTTTATGGACTGAATGCTGGAGAGGCACAAATGCATGGCTGACAGTTCCTTCAGTCCTTCAAGGGCTTCCCAGAGCTCTGATTTTTAATGGAGGGCCGTCTACTGCAACACACACAGCCATTAGCAAATGCCTACCTAATGCTTTCTAAGCAACACCCAAGGTAGATGAAACAAATTAAGAAAATATACCTCCTGCTTTTCTATTTGTTTAGTTCATTGCATTTCACAACACATTATGTAAAGTCAGTTTTACTCTTTCCCTGCCTGGTCTGTCAGATTTTGGTTTTGTGGGGTTTTTACCTGCCTGGCAGAGGGAACCATAAGGATTGTAAAATCACAAAATGAATAGCTGGAGTGCAGTGGTGCCTGTAGCAATCTGAAAACTGAAAATGCATAGATTTGTAGTGAACAGAAATACTCCTTCAAAGTCCACATTATATTTGGTCTGAAAGTGTGAATTCCTTGTCTTCTTCCAGTTGTTTAGCTGAAATTCCAAAGCCAGTTGGGACTGGTCCCCTGTTGCTTTTGAAAGCTCTGTAATTGGAAGTAATTAATTAAAGGGTAGATGTATCTCATTTGATTTCTGGAATCACTTACCAAATTCTTTGCTTTCACATTTCTTTACATCAAGAGAGTTTGTGCAATTTACACATTGAATTAAAGATTATTTGCTTCTTTGACCTTTGATACACAATATGAGCATCATTTGGCCACGTATTCTTTCATAGCCAATGCTATTAGCAAAAGGCTTTTAATTGCTGAGGTGTGGTTGAATTCCTGTGAGCTAACATTTACAAAGCTAAGTACCAAATACTGTGTTGCTGCCTAGGACTTCCTAACAACTGAGACTCTGCTGCTCTCAAACCCTTTCTATTCTCAGTGTGCACCCTCATCTCCCAGCCTCTGCCTCCTCGGGGGGAGCACCATTGGAAGGCCAATGTTTAGTGGGAAATGCCTGAGGTGCATCATCACCTGGAATTATCGATCCCATTCCAAGCAGTTCTGCTGAGTGAGTGTGTCCAGAAACAAGAGTGAAGTGCCCAAGTGTAAACAGTCGGGTTGAGAGTATGTAATTTCACTACTGATTTTGGATTCAGGACTTGTGACGGTCTCTTCATAGAGAAAAGGAAGGGAAAGGGATGCCCCACCTGGGATAGCCCTTCTGTGCTCCCTCCTTGCCAGGGCACTTACGCTGGGTGGACACAAGCATCACTTCTTTTCTCTTTTCCCACTAAGAGCTGAGCTGCATGGTCTTGGACAGCTTTGGAGTGACAGAGGTAATACCTGTAGTTTCCTCCCAGCAGTAGGTAGTTAGAGCTCTTTCCATCCCCACTTTGGGGAAAATTACAGTTCAGCTACACAAGAGCAGCTCAAAGTCATGCACTTAATCAGACCCACTCTCTGACGAAGGAATCCTTTCTGCCCTCTCTCTCTCTCTCTAATTGAGTGGGCTGTCTGCATGGGAAGTTGGTAGAGAAAATGTCTAAGTGAAGATCTAGAAATCCCAACTGGGTGTTTACATAAGCCTTTTGCTTTCTCTAGGCCCAGAGCTTGGATAAATAATAAATGCATCTCTGATGATGTGTCTATGCAGACCAACCCCAGACAAATGCCCACTTGTTCTGATATAAAATGTCCCAAGTGTCGTAGGCCAAAACTAAAATGTGTTGTTTTCTCTCTCTTGCTCTCTTTTTTTTTTCTTATTTTTTTCATCTTCTTTTTGGCTTGGCTTTCAATTACATCAGTTATACACACAGCTGCAGGCTGAACAGGGATGCTCTATAATCTGGCCAATACGACAATGATATTGCATGGCACAACTCAGAGGCAGTCAGATTTTTGTGTCTCCCAAAATCTGCCACCTCCTCATGACTTTCCACCTGCCTAAGGACAAAGGGTGTGGCTTGGTGCTCTTAGAAGGGAATGTGAAATTCCCATTTTGAATGTTCCATAGGGATTTTATACTTTCTTTCCCAGCTCATATGCTGGGCATCACAGGTAACCTAAATTCTTGCAGATTAGCTACTCATGGAATATTCTGACAGATTTTTCTGTGTCCTGTTATTTCTTTGCTTTTGTGATCAAAAAGCTACCCCTTTTGTACCTGGTTCCCCCATGGCACACCCCAGGCTGAAGGGTGTCAAAGCTTGCACAGGCAGCTAAGCACGCTGTGCTGCATCCTAACCCTGCTGTTAAACTCAGGAATTTTCTTGGCAGTTCAGTGTAAGGTGGTTTGCAAACTGAGAACTTGTTCCCCTTGATTCTTGCAATGTGAATGCAAAGCTTCAGTGGTTTCCTTGCACAAAAGAGTGTATTAATTATCTCTACTAAGTATTTTGGCACCATCAAAGTACCTGTGCTTCTCAATAATTTTGTCTTGCATCATCTGGCTGGCCACTGAGCTGTGCTTGGAAAGAGCTGAAGTTGCTCCAGGTGTGTGCTGGGCTGGACCCACAAATTCCTGGGCTGTGTACAGGTTCCCACAGTGCTGCAGCCACTGCCTCTGTCTCCTGCAACCGTGTTTGTCCATTCTGGCTGAGCCTACAGAGAAGCTGACTGCACAGCCTGCATGAGGAAATGCCTGCCATGCACACTCTGGCAGGGAAACTGTGCTTGCAAAGGTTGGGCGGTAAGAGGGAGGGGAGGGCTGGGTGTGCTCACCAGCCATGAGTGCAAGATGCAGCCTTTCAAGCACGTGAGCCCCTGGCAAAGGCTGAAAGTCTAAGAGAAACAGGAGGAAATAGACAGTGAATGTTCAGCTCCAAGCTGCAGGCAGGACAGAACTGCCTATCTATTTTTTTTTTTCAGTAATGTAGTCCTCCCCCTGTGCTGTCCTTAAAGACCATTTTGTAAAACCAACTGCAAAGAGGCCGTATGATTTATTGCTCAGTTTACTACAAAACTGCACAATTCATTAAAAGAACTGAGGGATAACATCAAACTGAAAATGTAAACTAAAGAGCTTGAAGCGATGGTTAAATGTCAGCATGTCATGGGAACATTTAATAACCACAAAAGCCATTTATTCCACATGAAGAAATTACAACATGAAGAAAAATATTTTGCTTTTGCTTGCAAGAGTTTGAGAGATCTGAACCACTGGCATCAGTCTCTCAGGTTGACTCTCAACATGGGCAGAGGAACAGGGAGGGAGGCAGTAGCTGAGGAGGTGCAGGGCAGTGAGGAATTAACCTTGGCCTTCATTTATGGGAGGAAAAAAGACAGGTCACCGTTAGCTGACTCGCTAAGGAAGCTGTGACACTCAGCAACCTGTCCTGTGTTTCCTTATTAAGTACTGAGGGATGCGCAGCAGCTAATGGAGATTGCTGTTTTAGATGTATGTACCCATGGTTTGGGGAACCGAGGCTTTAAACCACCATTTGACATCATACTTGGCATGAAAAAATAAAAGAGACAGCTCTGGAAAGAAAGTGGGTTTTTGGAGGGTTGGAAGTTTCATTGCGTTTTTTAGTGATGCTTGTGCTCCCAAGCAGTTGGTCTTGCAGCACTCGACACGGGCGCTGTCACACGTCAGCCCGTGTGGCCACGCACACCGGGCTGTGCTGCCCCCTGCCCCTTCCTGCCGGGAGCCCTGGGCTCTGCAGGGACACAGCTGGGCTGTCACACGGGGAGCTGCAGGGCTGCTGCTCCCCTGGGTCTGGCTCTGTGCGACTCTCATCCAGCCCCCTGATGTGCTGCTTTAGGGAACAGCATATTCCCAGGGATGCAGGCAGCCACCCATTTGGTTTTGTAGTCTACTGGTACTTTTCTTCTGATCTTCCACTTTGGTTTCTTTCCTTCTGTCTTTGTTTTTTTTTTCCCTTGTTGTGCACTTGAGCAGGGAGCCTCTAGTCACCTTCCAGCCCACGTGCAGCCCCCATTGGTGCTGCCCAGGAGTGACCACTCTTGGTCAGCGGGAAAGGCTTTTGCTGTGAGTCTGCATACATTGCAATCACTGTTTCCATTGAAACCATTGCCTGGAGCCGTAAGGAACTGTGTCTGATGGGGATGCAGTATGGGAAAAGGAAGCTACACTGCATGCTTTCACCCTGTCTTTGCAAATGGGTACTGAGTCTGCCCTGCAATCCTGGATGCAGCACTTCTGTGATCAAAACATGACAAATCCCAGTGCTGATGCATGAAATAGTATAAAATGATTTCTCACCTTCTCACCTGCACCTTGCTCTCCTTAGATAGTGTCAGTGGGGTGAAGGAACTGAGTTGTTTACTTATGAGTCAGGAAGGAGTTGGGACTGAAAAACTGCCACCTCCCCATCCCCTGCTTCCCTCAGCCAGCAAAATGTCAAGGTACATTTCCATTTGTGAGAGGACAGCACACCACAGGGATGTCCTCAGGAGAAAATTGTGTTCAGGGTGTGAAGTTTTGTACTTTTTCTAACTGTCAGTGACACTTTTCCACAGCAGCAATTATGTTCTTAACCTGGCCTTGGCTTCTCCAAGTAAAGGAATCTGCTTCAAAGCAGTCCCTGTCCTCAGGGTCTGAGGAAAATGGAGTCCCAGTCTGAAAGGGAAATACAAGCTGTTGGTTTGTGTTTGTCTCATTTTCCAGTGAACATCTGAACAACTGCACAGGTGCAGAGGAGAAAATAAACTTGGGCAACTATGTACACAATGGTGGCAACAGTGGAAGGGGCACAGGGAGGACAGCACTGGGCAGGGAATGCACACACACTGCTCATGTATTCTTCAGACTCCCTTATCTCACACATAGGAAAGTGCAGCTCTCTCTGTGGGCTGAGCTAGACCAGGAATATGCTGAAACATCAGTGCAGCTCCATAGAGGATGTTCAGGTTCAACCTGCCTGTGCTTTTGCCAGGCACAGAGTCAAAACAGCTATTGAAATCCCTGCCAGTATCTGCTGGCAGCAGCTTGGACAGAAGTACAAAAGAGAAAGAGTCTTGCTATAAAAGCAGCTTTTCTGTCTTGCTGATTAGGGACAGCAGGTCCAGTTCCCCTTCACAGAGCCACAAGGTGCTGGATGTGCTGCTCTGCTCCTGCCAAGGAGCAGTTTGGTAATTTCCTCCTGTTATCCTGAGTGAAACCCTCCCAGTTTCTCTACAGTGCAAAGCTGTGAGCCCGAAGGGTTTCAGCAAATGGAGAATTTGGGCAATTCCTGAAAATTTCCCCTTTGGGGAAACCAGAGTGACATGGTCATTCAACAAAGGGTTACGTGACCACATGCTGATAAGTCCATGGTTATTCCTTTATTCTGTCATTAGCATACAAGATATTTTAAAAACAAAACCAAAGCTGTTCAGAATGAAAAAGCCTTTGCTGCCCCATCAAGCAGTGTGCAGTGGCTGCTTGCATTACCTGGAGGCTGGAAGTTACTTGTGTCTCAATCCGGGCTTTTCTGACTGTAGATAGAAATAGATGTGAGGAGATATTAAAGAGGAGAGAGCACTGGAAAGAGAAGAGATTGAATGGTTTGAGATGAAGATAGCACTAAGCACTGTACAGAACAAGCCCATCTTTGTTTTCTGTAAGGGAAGTGTGTTCAACTTCTCTCTTCATCCTGTCTCTTTCTGTAGTAAGACTGGTATTTTACTGATTTGGATTAGCCTGCAGAAAATAACAAATTGAAACTTCAGTCTTTCTTGGAAATGGTTCATTTAAAGAGGCTCATGCAGAAGTACTGGGATGAATAGGCACCTTCTGAACAGAACCCAAAGAGATGTGGATGTGAGATAAACTTGTGTGTGCTCTGGAGTAAATTATTCTAATTTTGGAGCAAATATAATGCTTAGCAGAAATCATGCCTGCTGCTAGGAAGTGTAAACCATGCTCCATTTAAAAACAAACATCCCCCAGCAACAATATTGCTTATTGTTAATAACCACACGCTTGGAGTGTTACTTGTGGTAAACACTGTATCCCCTTCTGCGTTTCACAGGTCTTGACAAACTGTACACTGTAGCATGTGGGCACAAATCCCAGTAAATCCCAGCTGAGGACAAACTAAACTCTTGGTGGTAAGGTTTGAGGTTTTTTTAAAAAAAATAAGGACCCCCTGAAAATCGTGGTGATTTAGATGTGTTGATGGCAGGGGTGTGCCAGTATCCCCAGGCAATTGTGAGTTTACTGGGCTGGCTGTGCTCTGTGTCCCCAGCAGGCAAGGGAGCAGCTCCTGGGGCATCTGCACAGCCCATCAGTCCCAGCCATGGGGTAGCTGTATGCAGTACACTGCATTCCCTGTCCCTGCATCACTCTCAGGTCTGTGCTGGCCATACCAGGGACAGGCTGTGCAATGGATTTGAAAGCAGGTTTTTGCTTGCTTTCCTATGGATAAACCCCGATTTTGTGGAGTGGGCTTTGGCATTTGTAAAGCTGCATTGATGGCAGGAATTGCACTTCCTAGGATAATAGAAAGCTAGAGAGAGAGTAAAGAGAAAGGTTGTTTAGGGTATGAGTGGGATAGTGTTGGAACAGCAGACTGCTAATTATACCTCTTCCATCTATCTGAGAGGGTTTGTCATCAAAATCACAAATAAGAGCCTTTTCATGCAGAATTAATTTTGCTCTTCACAGTCCAGTGGGCACATTTTTTTAATGGAGTCTGATGCACCTACATTGAGTGTGTTTACCTCTGCGTGTGTATATATATATTTTTTTACACCAGTCTGCAGTGAAGAGATGTTAACCTCTGTAGGAAAGGTTTAAGTCTTCAGTAGAGTTAAACTATATTTAGAAAGCAGAGCAGGGCTGCCATTATGTTATGGGCTGTCTCTGCTGCCAGCACAGAGCTTAGGCAACCTGGTAAGGTGCACCTAAGTTTGTAAAAGTGTCTTGGGTCCGTGGACTGAAAGTCTGGCACACTCAAACTGTGCTACCAGGATTAACCTAGCCAGCTGAACTAGGATTAAATTTATGGAAATGAGACATCTATAGTTTTCAAAACACAGATCTGAGTTACCTTCAATTCCAGGCTTTGCAAGCTTATTCAACTTGGTTCACTTGATGTAGTTTTTATTGACTTGGTTATTTTTACTGTTTCCTACTCGCAGGTTTTTAGGTATTCACGTTGTCACTTGGTGCTATTGATATTTCACATAATTTGGGTCACTCACAGCCTGTCCACAACCTGTGGGATGCTCTGTGCCCTTGCCTGCTTCTTGGGAGTCCACAAAATGTGTCCAGGGATTATAAATAATCCTTCTTAGGGCAGTAGATTACAGAAGTGGTAAATTACTGGAAAGATACACATCTGGGATAAACAGCTTGAGGTTGGCTTCCCCCAGATGGTCTGTGCTTCCTGACCAGGCAGTGTTTTGTTCCAGTCAGTGACAATGTTCTTCTGAGGGTGTGTGAGGTGCTTTGCGTTATGGGATATTACCTGGGGCTGGAAATCCAGCCAAACATAAGAACTCAGTGCTTTGTGAAAAACTCTGAGCACCTGACCATGGCAGAGGCTGCAGCTGGAGACTTTGGTGGCATTATTGCTTTCCAAAGGCATGAGCACGGAGCCTAGGGGCCTCCAGTGGCGAGGGTGATGAGTGAGGCAGCCGGAGAGCTGCCCTGGGAGCAGGGGCTGTCTCTGTTCCCCCAGAACCCTTTCATGGGGTGCTGTAGGACAGGGTGCTCTATGAGTGTGTGGAGGGTCCTCCATGGGCTGCAGGTGGGTGTCTGCTCCACCAGGGGCCTCACGGGCTGCAGGGGAACCTGCTCTGGTGCCTGGAGCACCTCCTGCTCCTCCTCCTGCACACTGACTTTGGTGTCTGCAGGGTTGTTTTTCTCACATATTCTCACTCCTCTCTCTGACTGAAACTGACGTCGTGCAGGTTTTTTTCTCATTCTTCAATCTGTTATTCCAGTGGTGCTACCACCTTCACGGATGGGCTCAGCCTTGACCCGTGGCAGGTCTCTCCTGCAAACATGGGCTCTGTTGAGCAGAACATTGGGAAGCTTCTAGTGACTTCTCACTGAAGCCACCCTTGTACTCTCCCTGCTACTAAAACAAATAACTGATGCACGTGAAGACAATAATACTGCCAGTAGAGAAAATGTTCATATCTTTATTTATACATAAGAATATCAGTTCTAAATCAACACATTGTATGCATGGAATAATCTGTTTCATATAAACAGCTTTCATGTCAGCAGATTATAAGTACTTCAGTTTGTGAAAGTCACTGTGCTCAAACGAAATCACCTGCCTTTAGAAGCCTGTAAAAGATAGGAATGAAGACTGAATGATGTATTTGAAAACATAGGGGATGTTCAATTCCCCAGAAATCTGTCTAGAACACGCTGTTACTATAGCTGCCCCTGCAGAAAGTGCTGCAGGGGTTCAGGCCTGAGGTGACTTGTGGGCTCTGACTCAGCACTGCAGTGATGTGATGAAGAGCCCCATCTCCACCCTGGTGCAGTAGCCTGAGTGTTCCTGTGATACACATCTGTTATTTGAAGAGCCCTATTAGCAAATATTTTCTGACAAAAATCGAGTTTCTTCCCCCACTTCCATCCTCCTTAGGTTCTTATCTCAGGTTGACCAGACTGAATTACAACCACCTTATGCTCTAAATGTAGTATTACTTATTTGTCACCTGTGGTGATCTCCCCTTCTTCAAGGAGCGAGAACACATTTGTGGGGTTTTTTTGTGGAAGCAAAACTTTTGTGCCCAGATAGGTGAGGATGGAGGTAGGGAGGAATGGCTGGACCCAAGGTGACTCTGGCTCTTTGGGTACTCGGTGGCTGCCACGTGCCTGGCCAGGGACAGTGTTCACCACAGCCTGCATCCAGGAGTTTGTGCCAGTAACAGGATATTGCCATGTAAAAACTTACTCTATTCAGTGTTCTCCCAGTAACTGAAAACCCCACAGAATATCAGTGTCTTAGCCAAAGAGGTATCCTGCTCTTTTTCTGATTGTAGTTACAACATCTGTATGAGCAGTGCATGGTCTAAGCTGTGAGTTCCCAGTCCATCCCAACAGCCATGAGGCATTCCAGCATGGCTGTAAGAGTCTGGGCACAGCTCTGAGGGGGAGCACTGCCCTGACCTGTGTGGTGTGACTGCACCTTAGCCTTGCAAGGTGCAGAATGTTGGGAAAAAAACCCAATAATCTCCAGCTATGTGTTTTTGTAGAGCTGGGGTCAGGGAGCACGTCCCCCGTGCCTGCCCTCTATTTTCACTTAAACAGATGAATTTTAGAGTAGGTGATGACCTACAAAATGTGGGAAGTTTGCCTGCTACAGTTCTTGGGAGATTAGCAGAGGAGGCTGGATGTGGCTGTGAAGGCATAACGACTTTGTTTTTAAACTTGTTAGCCATTTAGAGTTCCAACCTCATTAAATCCACGCACTACAACTCAGTGGCCTTTGAATGAATGGATTAATTCTGTGTTATTTTATCACTTCCCTCCTGCAGCCTGCAGCTGTGCAGTCTAAAGTTATCTTGTTTTCTCATTTATAAGTGTTGTAAAGGAAACTCCCTGGAGATGATGCCCTGTGCTGAACACGAAAGCCTCCATTGAGCTCGATTGCTGCAAACAATCATCATAACAGCTCCTCAAAGCTGTAGCCTGGGTCACACTTCACAGGGGATGTATTAACAGTAGGGGTCCCCTTTTTGCTGCTTCATCCAGGGATCTCTGTGAAACACCTAGAAAGGTGCAGAGCATCAAAGCAGCAGAATTGATTTATGAGACTTAGGCTCGTTTTTGGTCTGAGATAACTGTGAATTGCACCTTCTGGCAACAGTGTCAAAGCAGCTGCAGGTCCAGAAAATGGTGTGAAGAACCAGAATTTGTGCTCTTCATTGCTTTTATAGAGAAAATGCTAGATGTTGGGCCCTTTGTAAACAGAAATCTCTCATGCTGAGCACAGAATATCTCAGGCCACTTCAGCTCAGTGGGCACTAGAAGGACTGTGGTAATGTGTGCTGTATTCTAACAAAAATTTCCTGTCTACTTTGACAAAGCATCTGGAAAGCCTAGCTGGCTTGCTTTTTTTCCTGCTGGATAATGAAAGTTTGATTTGATTTTCAGGTCAAAAGTTACTCAGACCAGTAGTTGATAATTCAGCACATCCACGAAACAACCTTGACAGAAATAGAGGGTCTTCTCTGGAAGATGGGCATTGGGTACTAGTGAAGAGGATGAAATTCACTTTGTGGTGTTGGCAGAATGGTAATCAGTTAGAGGGAGGCTCCCCTGAAGCCACTTTTGGATTTCAGAAGCTGAGCAGTAAATGCAGCAGAATCAGTGGAGCCCTTTCCACCTGGTCACTGTGTACTTGCCCTACCAAGGTGCCAATTACACGTTTTGCTTTATCCAGAAGTTGTATTTTAGTTCAAACCTCTCCTCTTATAAACCTGGGATAGCAACTCTCCCACTCAACTTTTTTCTTCCTGTAGAATTTTAATATGAATGATTTCACAGCTGGAGATTTTAGACCTCTGTGCAAGCTCCCCTGTGAAATGAGCACTCTGCCCACAGCCTTGGAAGCAGGGCAGCCCACACAAGCAGGGCACTCACTCTGGTTTGTTTAGAGGACACTGGAGGCAGGAGGAATCTCAGAGATCCAGCCAGCTTGTCTTGGCTCCTGGTCTAAGGGACCTTGGGGGTGCATTATCTCCCAAGAGGGTCTCTGTGGGTACACTGCACAGTCATGGGGCAGCTGCTCCCTCTGCAGCCTCAGGGCTGTGGAATTGGAACAGCTGGGGCTGTCATGAGGGCAAGGATGAGCCACCCTTCCTGCAAACCAGCCCAGCCTCTGTCCCCTGCTGCCCAGCTGCTGGGCACACTGAATATTTTGTTTAGGCTGGGTGCCTCACATGGCCTTGTAGGATTCATTCCTCTTCCCTATGGCGGATACCACTTTGCTCCTAAGACTAAACCTTGCATCCTCCTGCCTCTTGACAGGAGGATGCCTTCTCGAGCAGGAGGACCAGTCGAGAAGAGGTATCCCAGAAAGGCACCCTCACTGTTGCTTTCCAGGGGTAAAGCACAGCCTCAATCCAAATGTGCCATGACGTTGCTTACACTATTCCCTCCCTCTGTAGGCAATGAGTAAACTACTCACTGAGATTATTTTCTGTTAACAAGTTTGAACAACTGCATCTTATGCTGCTTTGGGTTTGTTACCTGATAGCCTGAACCCACACGTAGGTAAATGTGGAAAATAAATTACTCACCAGTGCTCATGGGCTGTAACTCCAGGTCTCACTGTGTGTGGGCTGAAACGCCACTTTGACACGGAGCTTGTTTATGAGGAGCTGGATGATAGATCTGCAGGGGAAATTAGATTCAATGTCTCCTGTACCTGTTAATTGAATCGGGCTGGGGTGCTTACAGGGAGGGTGCATTTAGACAGCATCAGGGCTCGGTTTGCATCTGTACAGCCCGGGCTGAAAGCCGGAGCTGCGTCTGTGAAATGCCGCAGGCAGGCGATGAGTCAGCTCCGTGACCCCCGCAGCTGCTCCCGTGTCGGTGTGTGGTCAGCAGAGGCGCGCTCGGCCCGGGCTCTGCTCGGCGCCGCAGAGGATCGGGGCAGGACGGGCTGGGGCCGGTCACGCCTCTCCCGGGACCCAGGAGAGCCGCAGCAGAGCCTCTCCGGCAAGGTCAGGCGCTCCTGGGACTCCGAGCTGTCAGCCCCGTTTAGGCTTGCGCTGGCAGATTGGCTCTGTGATAGTGCATGGGCTCCTGTAGAAATCCTTCCCTGCCGGGGCAGAGAGAGCATCCACCTCTGCCAAAATTAGCCCAAAGAGAAGGGCCCTTAGTGCAGAACACCAGGGGTGATCAAGTCCTTTGTTTTCAGGAAGGATATGGCTGTCATCTTATAATTAACTCCTGAAAGATTATCTGCATCACTAGAGGGAGTTTGTAGTGAGGAGACAGGTTTCTTTTACCTTAAATTTGAGTACATTTAAGCACATGTGTGTAGTTTATAAATAGTTGTTAAATACAAATCTTTGTGGAGAGGCTTAATTCAGCAGTCATTAAAACCAATATTAGGTTAATACACAAAAATCTATTAGTGTAGCAATAGCTTTCTGGTTTTATTTTGGCATTCTTTCTTACAATTACTTCTGGTTTATTCTTAACCTGGAACACGAACCTTGATATTCACAGATGAAAATAATGTTATATAGGACTTGGAGGGACCGTCTGGAGAGAACTTATTCCAACTGAGACCTTACCAGTGTTGAAGAAAAAGGAATAACAACCTGCCTTATTAATGCAGGCCATGAAATCTGCCTCCTGCTCATCAGCATTGCCTTGCAGACTTCAGTTCAAGATGAGTCCTAATGCTTTTCTACGTATTGCAGCTTGACTAGTCATCACTGATGTTGTACTGCATATTTGATTTTGTCTTCCTTGAGTGTAGGGATTTGCATGTGATAAACCGTTTTGGCTCGTGTCAGACAGAAAAGATATATATCAGAGGCAAATATGGCTTTGAAAGTTAATGTAGTTTCTAAGGTACAGTCAGTTCCTCAGTGATAGCTGCTCCAGTAGCAGCAGAGAGATTTCATTTCCGTTCGGTAGGCGCTGGGTTTTGTTTCTAACAAATACAAATAAATGCTCTAGATTCATTTTCAGTGAGCCAGGAAGGGACTGTGATCTGTTGTTCCCAGCACACACCTGAAGGTGGATATATTCATATCCCAGACCACAGCAAATTTTGTGCATTTATTGGTACAGTAATTTGGGAGTTTGTGGCATACAGGAAAAGCCCATGAGACAGGTTATATTTTGATTAGCAGTGTCTTCTAATTGGTTACAATTAGCTAAAGTAGTTTTCATTACTTGTTCTGACATAAGCTTCTATTAATACTGAAACCTGAGCCCAATGATATGTTCAGCTTTGTGACACAAACCAAGGGAGAGAAATTGAAGTGAACACGGAGTAATATTTTAAATGTGATTGGAAGAAACTTGAAGAAACTATGTGAGATAGCTGCAGACTTGCTTGAGTTTCTTGGTACGTGGTCTCCATGCATGGAGCTTTTGTTCTGGTTTTGGGTGTAAAAACACCCTGGTAATGTGCAGATGTGGCTGTTCACTTCAGCCTCAGACAGCTGCAGTAATAGTAAATAGGAATAGGATGGGCCATAATAATTTATCAACAGTCTTGTTGTCAGTGTGCTGTTGCAGGCTGAAGGACCCCTTTGTGCAGCAGCATAATAACCAGCGGGCAGATGACTTTGACTCTCACTCTCAGGGGCACGTGAATAAGACCTAATGAAAATAGCTGGGAGACAGGAGCGAGAGCTGCCTCCTGCTGCCAGCAAAGCCTGGCCTTTCTACCACCCCACACATCTGTAACAGGCCACATCTACAGCACAGCACACAGAGCCAACAACTGTAAACAACGGGGTCGGAGCACAGTGTGGGCTGTATGCGTGTTTATTCCAGATAAATTAACACAAGCCTGCTCTTTGCTGCAGCAGAGAAAATAAAGCAATTCTTTGTTACTTTGCTACGGCCTCTTTTAAAAACAGCAGTTTTAACCAAGGATGTTTGGAAATTAGATAGCAGTGGTGATGAGAGGATCTCCCACAGTTTTGTATTTCACTGTCGGTCTTATTTCCTGGAAAGATGGAGGGTATCTAAATATTCCACTCATGGGAAGTACAAAGGGCTGTAGACAGAAGTAGATCCAGTCAAAATTT
The DNA here is from genome assembly GCA_013400175.1 of Phainopepla nitens. Classification (NCBI taxonomy): domain Eukaryota; kingdom Metazoa; phylum Chordata; class Aves; order Passeriformes; family Bombycillidae; genus Phainopepla; species Phainopepla nitens. Next base: position 1,003,975 of record VXBQ01006524.1, on the reverse strand, counting down.
TTGGTGATGGTGTCTTTATAGCCTCTAATAGAAATGTTTAATTCCCTGAAATATTTGCTTTTTTGCTCAAAGAAAGAGATGATCTTTTACCAATAGTTAAAATCTGCATCCAATATTAAGACAAATAGACTGAGGAAATACCTTTAAAATGCTGTGTTCAGTCTCATAGCAAAGCTGCAGCTGAATGCATCACCATCAAAGGAATATTTGCCTGATAGGTCTCACCAGCCACTAGCACGAGTAGACACAAAGCTTGCAGTATAAATTAGAAAATATAAGTGTAAAAGTAGTTCAGTTTTACAAAACAGTTGGGATAGGCGTGTGCTGTGGTGATAACCTATGCAGGAGTTATCCTGGAAAAATATGTGGTGCCTTCATCACCCAGGTACATGGAAGAGGATGGGAAACAGGATTAGATGTGAGGTAATGCTTGACATATGGGGAGTATCTTATGGGAGCAAACCAGAAGGGCTTCATTTGTGCAACTTGGAAAGGGCAAGAGGAGCTGTGATCACTTTAAATTAGATTAATCGGAGAGAGAAACACAACTATTTTGGTTCAAATAAAAAGCCATCATGAAAAGAACTCTGCATAAGGTAGCCACAAATATAACATAGAAAAAAAAATAATGATTTTTAGCCTTCACAAAAAAAATAATAAATTGGATGGGCAAATAGGAAGTTTTAAAGCATTTATGAACTTGAACAAAGGGCATAGTGGGACAAAATTCAATAGCTGTTCTTTGTCAAGGAAAACTTGAAGCCTTTTTTGTACTTTCAAAAAATAGTAGGTGCAGCAGTTCTTGAAAAAACATTCACAGTTGTTGGAGTAACATTCATTGCTTGTTGAAGAACCTTTTGTGCTCAAGGGACCAATCTACTTAATGTGAATAGGTCTGCAATAGCAGAGCCTTTGGCTGTGTCACGGTTCACACTGAATAACCCTGCCACTCTTTGAAATACGTGGGAAAACTTCCACTGGCTGTACTTGCAGTAGCCCTCCGCTGGGAATTCGGCAACAGAGCATCCATCCCTGGCGGCTTTGCAGCGTCGGCTGCGTTTGGCAGAGTGCTCAGAGCAGGCAAACACGGAAGGGCGGCGGCTGCACTGGCAGAGCCTGGCGAAAAATCCATAGTGAACAATCTGTTCAGCTGGTTTTCCTCCTGTTTATTGCCAATTATCTGTGATCAGATGGTTATAATGAATTAATGCAGCCTTCAGAATTCCTTCCTAAATGCTGTATAGCAAAAAATTCCAAGTCTGAAGCATTTGCTTTGACCTTGTCTTGACATTCATCCCAATGATTTGAGCCCCATTTCTGTCTGGTTAGGAAGACAGGAGGACTGGAAGTGATGCTGCAAGTTAGAGCCTAAAGGCAGAAGAGACAAATGTTGCAAGCATCATGGTCCCAACTTCCAGGTTTTTGGGAGAGAGACTCCTATACCAAATTGGACTAAGCATTGCCAAAGCCTCCATGTGAAGCCCAGTTGGGCACAGTTTGAACAGCAGTAGTAGTTATGCTAAAATCAGCTGAAAATACCAGCTCCACAAGCAAGCATATGCTGTAGTTATCTTTTGATAGTACTGCCATTTATGCTACCGTAAAAATTTATGGTGGCATTTAATTTCATTAAATTAATATGTATTACTGTTGCTTCTAGCAAATATTTCAAAATTGTAGTTCACTTACTTTAATTTTAGTATGATTTTATTATTCTTATATCAAGGGGGTTTTTTTAGGTTGAAGTACCTTTCCATAACAAAGGAAAAGGAAAAAAAGCTTTCCATATTCTAGTCATCTCCTAGAAATTAAATTACTGCATTCTGAATAGACACTTTGGAAGTATTCAAAGCAAATTTGGCAAGTGATTATTTTAGGATGCCAGGGACCAAGATACTCATCCCTTTTCTTTTGCTATGAAAGCTGTATCTGAAAATTGAGCAATGCATTTGTAGACAGGTTTTTCCCCACACCCCATAACTAAAGGAATATCCAAGGAGACTTGTGGAAGATGATTAGCATGCAGGGAGTCGCCTTTCCCTGCGTTAGCACAGTGCTCAGAACAATTAGGCACCTGAGCGCTACTGTAGCAGACATGAGTAGCAATGGTGTGGTAAGTAGCCCGTTAAAATGACAGTTGATGCCACATGAATAATTTCCTTCTCGTTTGTCGCCAGTGCTGCAGGAACTTCTCTGTAAAGACAGCTCCTCCAGAGATCTTGCCTGGATGCAAGGCCCAGAGAGCAGGTTTGGGCTGCAGTGAGCACCTGGCAGCAGCGCTGCTGTGCAGCCAGCCCTTGCAGCTGGCGAGGACCAGTGTGCCTCCCCTGAGTCGTCCTCTGTCTCAGGTGTCTTGGTGGCACTTCTGAATGCGATCTTGGCTCAGCCTGCTCCTGCTGCAGCTTATGTTTGTGTGTATATAACAAACACTGCTGGGAGCGGGAGAAAATGATCTATGATTTCCAGCTGGCCGCTGGGAACAGTCTGCTGACGTGTGATGTGTAAAAGCAAGAAAAAGATGGGAGTAGCTTGGTGCGGTTTACAAGCAGCACGCCCAGGCACAGCTGAAAGCCCGTTCCGTGCAGCTCCGCGCCCCTCACCGCCGTGCCGGGCTCCGGGCAGCGCTGGGAGCGGCCCCGAGGCAGCGCCGTGCCCGCAGCTCTCTGCCGAGTGCAGGGGAAGCTGCTCCAGCCCAGCGGCTCCTTGTCTTGCCAGGGGCACGCTCCTAAAAGCCAGGCTGCTGAAAGTGTAACTATAGCTCTGCAGCACAGTAAGAGCTCCTGCTCATTTCCCTCTGTGAGTTGGGTGTCGTGCTTCTTACCAGCCCAGTTGAGGCTGGCGCGGTAGGGACTGGAGTAGGAGCCGTGGTGGGGAAGAGACGCACGGTGTGTGCATGGTCCTGGTGGAGTCTCAGCACAGCATCTGGGGAGACCTGTGGAGTCTTCCCCAAAGCTTGTGTACATTATGTGCCTGATTTGTATGAAACTTGGAGATGAGAGACAAGCTGTAAGGGGAGCCTGACTCTCCACAGTTGTTAGCATAGCTCTGGAAGAGCTCCAGTTTCTGTTTGACATGTTATCTCAGCAGAGTATCACAACGTGCAGGGTTCGGCAGGACCCTGGCTGCAGCTGCTCGGCCCCACGTGCTCTCTGCTGAACAATTGCCCGGTGCCACGGGGCATCGCCTGCGCTCGCCAGCATCCCAGACAATCCCAGACAACCCCGTGCTCCTCAGCCAGCGCTTGGCAGGTGCAGGACACAGAGGCAGCCTGGGAAGCCACTGGATCGCAATTTATGTGCATAGATATATTTTAGTTCAGGGAACCGGTACTTATCTGTTGATTGCAGCTCACAAACACACACTTTCTCAGCCATAATGAAGCTATGGATGCTTGCTGCTTGATTAAAACTTTGAAAAAAAGCAATTGGCTCTGAAGCCTAAGCCTATATTTTGCAGAAATGAAGCACCTTTCCTGTCAGAGTTCTTCAAAAGTTCTAATTGTATAATTTGCCCAGAGTTATGCAACATTAACTTTTTTTTTATTTCCCAGAAAGGAGAGGTAATTATATGAACATCCAATGGAATTAGTTGATAGAAATACATCTTGTAGCAATAAAGAAAAGCAAATAATACCTTCCTTGAGATAATGCATCAGTTAAGAAATAGTAAAGCAATAAATGTATCACGCTTTGGATCTGTCAGGGCGTACTGGGAAAAATGATGCTGTTAGAGTCACAGTTCTAGAATTGTTACATTTTTCTGAGATAGCAACAGAAGAAGGGAGAACTCAACTAAAAATAGAAGAAACAGTACCAATGTTGCATGCCTGATGCTTAAGAAATCAATAACAATACTCAATGGTATGCCAAACTCAGCTGGTTCTGACGTTTCTAGGACTTGAGACTCCAAACTTCTGTGTAAACCTGGGTTTTATTCATATCAGCGTTATCATTGTTGTCAGGGAGACAGTTGCTCATGTATCGTTGCCACACAGAGCATTTTAATCATCGCTTCTGCAGACAGAATTTCTGTGTTTAAAATAGCAGACAAAGGTTCCTTTTCTCACTTACTTTGCATCTAGATATTGCAGTTTGACAAAAATCCTGTGTCAGATCATGCGTGACGAAGGGAAAAGTAATTTCAGAGAGAAAAGAAGCACCTATTATTAGTGTTCCCAAGACACACTGTTGTAAGACAAAAAAGATTGATTTTTTTCATTCTTAATGCATTCTGTGCCAATGCCTGTTATTTTTGTAGTTAGCTTTTCACATTTGCTTGACTATTTTGTTACTTTTTTTTATTACAGATATAATCACCTATTACCTCCCCCACTTACCCCCCCAAAAAAAATTAAAAAAGAAAAAGCAGACAGGTAGGAAGACTGAGTGTCTTGTCGAATTCAATAGAAATTGCCAAAGACTAGAATATCACAGAATTGTGGGAACCCTGACTGCTGCTCATGTGTTTTTAGTATTACTGAATAATTTATAATTTGCGGGAAAATGTGAAGTCTTTGTCACATTTTATTTTTGTCTTCTCTATAAATTTAAATTTCTCAATGAGACAGTGTGGAACTGCCAGGAACATAAACGGAATTGTACCATAATTTCAACCCCCACTATTTAAAATTTGTGCCTGTCAGTGTAGAATAATTGCTTCTCCAAAGACTATCACATCTCACCTGCAGGTTCAGCCTTTCACAGCCCCACCGCCGACTCCCAAAGGCATGCGGGCTGGGATGAGGCTTTGCATAATTCAGGGCTGAAATAAAACCACAGAAATATGGCGAAGTGGATGGATTCTGGCGTCGCCGTGCCCTGTGTCAGTGCTGAGGTACCACGGGGTGCCTGGGGCTGGGCTGAGCCGGCAGAAGCGTCCCCCCAGGGCGCCGTGTGCGCGGCAGAGCCGGGGGGAGTCAGCGAGGAGTCCTGCTGACAGCTGGGCTACAGAAGATGAGGGAGAGGCGATCTCCCGGTATTGATTGCCACACCTTTGTTGGAACCTTGGTCACTGACAATTTTAGACACCTTAACTCCTGCTGACCCCTTGAAGAATCCTTTTTGTAAGTGTAAATAAAGAACTAATGGGCTCCTGGTGAGTGGAGCTGGGAAATTGGGAGTTTGCGTTGGGTTCTGCAGCTCCTTCTCCTAGTGGTCACCGGCAAGTCAGCCAGATCCTGTCCCGAGCTCTGTCTGGGAAATCCATTTACTACTTGTCATGTGGCACATTACAGAGGTTGTTTAACTAATACATGTGAAATGCTTTGAATGCAAAATGCGTTGGACAGGAGCCTGTTTCTTTCTCAACTCTGCTTTCTGAGGTGACTATAAGCAGATATTGGGAGTGTTTTTTCAGACTTATGCAGTAGAACAAATAGCTAGTTTGTGTGCATTTACAGTTCGGGTTTTCTTGTTTCCTTTCCTGCCCCAAGTTATTTGACTAAGTTCTCTAGGAGGATGACAAAGAAGGGAGATTTGAGAGTCTCATGGGAAAAGCTCTACAGAAATATTTAAGGAAACTGGGCAACTTGGTATAAATGTCAGTATTTCTTTTTAACATTGTCTTGGAAAGAAAGAATTGCAATGATAAATTATTTTTCTTTCAGGAGCGAATCTGCAAAAAAATTGTTTACTGCCTCAAAGCTATAAATTGCATCGTCTTAAGCTCATACACAATGTTGCTCTGTAGACCATATCAAAGAGAGAGGCTTGGCTGGTGTATTAAACTGATCTTGGGGGCACAGTGGATCTTGTCCACTGGAATGTGCCATGTGTGCCAGTTCCCTGTAGAATATAATATTTTTTCCTTGTGCCCACTGTGTTTATCAGACTATAAGATTTTTCTGATGTAGACTCTCTTTTTGCCCATTTGGGGTTTAAGACAGTAATTCTACTGCCTGGGAACCAGTGCTTACCTCTGCTCACCTACCTTCCATCTGACAAACTGGTGCCACAATTAATACCAGGGTCCTTGTTATAATCTGCACTAGTGTATGATGGCATTCTTAGCAGATGAAACCCTCTTTCCCTGGACAGTAGACTTCCTTGATAACAAGAGACAGAAAAAATAAAAAAACAACAGTTGTGCATAAACAAAGCTGTCTCCATGTTTAGTTTGGATTTGATTCCTTGAGAAAACATGTATAAGGAGGGTTATGGGGTGAAACTATACAAATAAAATGAACTTTTGTCCTTTTAGGGAAATGTTCAAATGAAAGGCAAGGAAAGATCTGATAAGAAACGAAAGCCTAATGTTCCATTTCAGGTGAAGCAAAACACTTCAGGACAGGCAGGCTTCAAAACAACAATAACAAAAAAATCACTTTTCTCTACTTCTTGTTTTTCTATTTTGCCTTCTTAGAAGTAAAATTTTCATTCTGTGGCACTCTGCAATAACTTTTGTGGAGTATCCATTTTGATTATCACCTCTGGGCAGACTTGTGCCCAGGTTCCAGGAGTAATTTATTGCTCAAGCAACAAGAGAAACCCCTGTTACCTGCAAAATGCACAGCTTTTCTTATCCTAAGTGTAATTCATCTCATTGTAAGGCAAAACATTCATGATTCTGAAACTAATAATATAGTGATCAAAATGTCTTCCAAAGTATATGAAGTGGCAAATGTCTCTGTGGATTTAATATAAACTGAGATTACTTTCAATAAAAAGCCACCAGAATTTTCCAAGCCAGTGGGGACCCAGATACTGTGTAAAAGTGTAGAATGTCAATAAAATTAACTTGGCAGCACCATTACTTTCCATTCTGAATAAAACCTGCTTTTGCTGATTAAGGAGGTCAGTGAGGAATTCTGAAGTCTCCAAACAATCGTATTTTTTGTCTTGGCTGTTTGCCCGAGTTGGTAACATTGGCAGACTAGGAAAGGCTACTTGTACCTCATCATGTAACTGTATCCCAAAGTGCAGCCTAAGCGCTGAATTTCTCAGTCATGTTGTATCTTATGAGGCGAGATTCCCCCCTAATTACACCAGCATAAACAGTTGTAACTTAATTGAATTAAGTTCAATTGAATAATTGCTGTCAGAAGAAAGCGGATCTCATTGAAGTCACAGTCCAAATTAACGTTTTAAAATCCAATCGAGAACACTCAGAAGTTATGCAAAGTGCTGAATGTTGTGAGTTACTGTAGAAATTCAAAGGACTTGCATTACATTGGTGAGAAATCTTCATTTGGAGCACATTAGTAGCCTGCTAATTCAACAGCCCATTTTTATGTGATGTTCTATAAGCAATAGAGATGTATGAATCTGTTTATAAATCAGATTAATTTGCTCATCTAGCAACAGAATATGCTCCCCTTAATTGTTCTGAGAAGCACATTAGACCATGCACTGCTTACAAGAGATTTCAGGAGCACATAAGGCATCAAGTGTGCAGCTGGAACCTGATCCTTTGGGGTAGCCAGCTCTGGATATGGACTTTCCCCTGATTTTCAGAGAGTTTTTGGAATAAAACACATCTCATGAAGGCCAGCACAGCATAGTGACAGACACACAGAAAATACGGTGCACAAAATGCATCATCAGTCAAAAGGAAAAGGAGTAGCAGGCAAATCTGTAGGCTGCAGCTATAATCTTTCATGCAGAGTGCTTTAAAAAAATTAGTTCAAACTCACAGCCTCCTTGAGGAGTGAGGAAATATAATTGTGTCAGAGACAGCTGCTCCTTGTTTAGGATCACACACTTAGTGGCAAAGCAGGGACTAGGAGTTGGAAGCCCCACACACACAAAATGCTTGAGGATATTCCTGGTAAAACAGAAGTGATCTGATTTTTAAAAAAAAAAGTAAAAAATCAAATATCATAGAGATATATGAATGACTGTAATGTTCCCTTGAGATGCCTCAAAGTGAATTTGAAAGATGGAAATGGTACGAGCAAACTTTATCCTCAGTGGATCCACTGTTCGCTCCCTCGCAGGCTCACCCGAGGCACTGAGGAGAGCTGGCAGGTTGCTGAAGGTATCCTGGGGCTATCCCAGCACACGTGCAGCTAGGGATGCTCCCCTCAAAAAGCCTATCAACAGGCACCCTGTTCCCTCTCAGCTGTTCTAGCAGCAGCAGGAACCAGGGCTGAACCAGACTTCCTTGAGAGCAAGGGTCAGAAAAAGACCCAAACCGCTGTGCAGAAACAAAGCTACATTCAAGTTTAGTTTGGATTTGATTCCTCGAGAAAACATGTATAAGGAGAGTTATGGGCTGAAACTATACAAATAGAATGAACTTTTGTCTTTCTTTTAGGGAAGCCTCTCACAGGACTGCTGCAAAGCCTTGCTGGGGCTATACATGTTGTGCGTGCAATCAGCTGCCATTCAAGTTCACTCATAGGACGTCCCCTGTGGAAATAAACAGATAAATTATTAACTGTGCAGGCAAGATGATACTGAATACCATGGCAGCTAAATATTGTAGTTACACTAAGTTCCTGTGAATAGTACATAACTTATTCATAGTCAGAAAGTGCAAGAACTCTTTTGCAAGCTAGATTTTTGTCAGTCATGATGATTTTCCATGTGTTCTGTACTATAGGAAGTCCTCTTTGAAAAGGGGACGATAAATTATTTACTTTGCAGGGAGGATGATCCTAAATAGTACAGCAGAGAAGTCATGTAGCTGCTGTGAATTCACAAGAGCATGATGTCCTGTTCTTTAGGGCATTTCTTTAAAGCATTTCTCTAGTCTGCCTGCCATGCCCAACTGGTGATCACCGGCAGCCCACAAATGCTTTTCACCTGGGACACAGAGCTGCCTTCTGGAGAGCAGGCACAGGTTCGCCCTTCTAAATCTGCAGCACCTTCACCTCTGCCCAAAAAGCAAGGTACTCTTACCTGTGTAAATCCTCTGGAGGTATCTAAGGTGTCTCTTGGTAGTGCTGTGCTTTTTAATTCGTTGTCATCTGGGGCCAGACCCAGCCCCTGGTGGCCAGAGACTTCATCACCTTTCTGCAAGGTGATGTATGTACTGCTGAGTGCTGGCTGAAAGACGTGGTGCTCTTAGGGGTTGTTTTGAGGTGGAATTGAACCCTGCAGCACCCTGCATGTTCAGCACACTGTGCACATGGTATAGGCTACCATAGACACTGACATAAGGTGACGTATCATTAACCAGAACTACTTTTAAAAGGGGAGTGAGAAGAGAAAAATACCAGCAATGACAGCAAATGGAATCTTGAATACTGAAGTGAGTGGACTCAAGTGCTCATCTACTGTAATGGCAGAATATTCATTTTGAACACCTGACTCTCAAGCTGCAAAGGCTTGTTGTCATCAAAACCATTTTCCCTCTGTTTAATATAGAAGCATTTTGAGGTGGCTGTGAGAATTATTGTGACTCCTGCTCCCTGTTCCAGGGCACCTGGAGCCTAGCTCAACCAGGGAGCTCTCCTTGCTGCAGCCCGTGAGCCTGTATTTTTGTCCCTCAATATGGGAAGAATATGAAATATCACTAGTCACAACATTTGTAAGGAATGAAACAAGGGAAGTTCACTTTCCACTTTCTCATGCCTGTCTTTATATTTCTTCAGAAGTTTTCTCTGTTCTAGGGACTTTTGCATCTCCTGCCTCTCATTTGTAGTGTGGTGGTACTAATTTACTTGAGAGGCTCAGAGCTCCCATCTCTCATGCACAGATGCAAAAGGTGGCACAGTGAAGCTGAGCAACACAGCTTGTGATTTTCTCTGGTGACTGGACAAACCACCTTTCCTTCTGTAGCACTGCTGAGAAAAAGGACTTGTCATCCTTATCATTTAATGTAGACAAAGCAGCGTGGGAGTCAGTGTAAATGCAAATGGGAGAAAATTTACCTGCAGAGAGTTAAAATCTGCTTGTCCCCTTCATTCATGTAATCCTACATATAAATGTGTTTGTTGAAGATAAATTAGCTATCATAGTTAATTTATTCTGCATGCTTCTTATTAGCTATGTTAATTCCCTTAACTCATCCCACCACATTTCTCCCCTTTGCATCAATTCTGTTTTGATTTTCTCAGCACTGGTTAGAATAGGTTTTACAACATGACTGCTGTGTTAAAATACTTTCCAGAAACAGCCCTATTCTTACGCTTACCTGTGTAGCTTTACTGTCTTACAACATGAAGGTTTCACAGGTTTTTTTCACTTTATGGACCCTCTTGAAAACATAGTGTTTTCCGATTTTTCCTTTTAATGTCTGAAAGTGCCTGTATTTGCATGCTTTTCACCTACCTTTATACAATAAAAGCCTACACTGAGGCCCTGAGCCCATTTTCAAGGGAGTGTGCAGGCCTTTCTAGGATGCAGCAGGAAGACAGATGCCTTGCTGAATATTTGTGAGAAAAAGTACCACTTCAAGTAGATTAGAAGAGTATGAAAACAACATTGGAGTCATTTAGTAAATGCTAAGACAGCACCGCACTCCGTGCAGTATACTTAGGGAGATAGCGTTCTTCTCCCACTTCAGAAGTTGTAAGGGGATTTTGGAAGCATGCTTGTTGTTCTGTTTTTGACTGAATGCCTTGTACAAGCAGATCCCTTCCCCCAGGTGATTTCTGGGAAGCTGTGTGCTGCACTCTCACCTTGGGTGCTCCTGTGTGTCAGCCGTGGGATGCCCCCCAGGTTGTGTCCATGCGTGGTTTACAGCACGACTCTGCAGCTGAGAGCCCTGGCTACCTTCCCATGGGACTGAAATCCATTCTCACTGAAGTGAGGCTGCTTCACCTTTCTCAGGGAGCTCTCTAAAGCCTTGGAGTATGGAGCTGTTGGCTAAGTGCTACACTGTCAAAATCTAATTGCTGTAGGCAGCAGGAGCTGAACAGTGGCTCTCCCTGCAGATGACAAGGCTGCTGGCAAGGAGGTCACCCTGGCAACGCCACTCGTGGCTACCTGCTCAGGATGGCTGCTAGGGCCTCGCCAGGGAGCTCTTGCACAGCAGCCATAGGCTATATCCAGCAGCTCAGTGACAAACCCAGAGAGGCAAGGAAATCCTGCCTTCCTTAAGGCTGTCAGACCCTCAGGGACTAGGAAAGGAAAGCAGACCAAAGTGATAGCCATTGCTTTTCCAAAGAGTGTTTGTGACCTGCCACTCCTTTGGTAAAAGCTGTGACACATTCAAAATGCTATGAAAAGTATTTTGGTTCTCAGCTACTACAAATTTTCTGCAGATTTAGCTGGAAACCAAAATCATCCTCCAGTGAGAAGAGGGCATTAAAGCATAGCAGGGGTCCAAGTCTCAGTCTCAAGCTGTGCTCTCTGGAGCACAGCTCTGTGGGGATGCAGCAACCCAGCACCTCCCAGCAGTTCGGTGAGAGACCGAGGTTAAATCCTCAGCCAGTGCCATCAGCAGCAAGGGCAAGTCCCTTTGTTGAAAACCTGGACAGCCTGATCTTTATGAACTGTAGTTTAAGATTTTATAGCTGTATTTCAGAGGCTTTGTTCTGCCTTTTTTTTAGCCACATAGGTGTTTATTGCACATTTTTGCAAGTAGTGCACGAGATTTCTGATTCCCTTTCCACGGGGAAAGAGGATTGTTTAATAGCCATGACCCATACAACACACTGTTATGCATTCAGGTAAACATCCTTTTGATCAGTTTGAATCTCGTGTAGTGCAAAGGTGTTAATCACCTTTGATCATTTCATGAAGGACATTAGACAGCCTTTCAGCAGAGCAGAGCTTTTCAGCTCCTTCTCTAGAAACGGTTAAATCAGTGCACACTCTCAGCATCTGAATGGGGCATCTGCATAGCTGCTATTTCAAAAGCATCTTCAGCTCCAGAGCAGGGATCACAGATGGCCCAGTGAGACACTTCAAGGCAAATCCGCACTGTGGAGCCAAGCTCTGCTCCTCCTTCAGATCTGGAATCTGCCCCTTTTTCAAGTCTGTTCTTACAATAAGCTAGAAAAAGCCAGTTGGGCTGACAATTCATATTTGCAAAATATTTCCATGAGAAGAAAAACAACCCAGGAAAACAAGCAAAACCAATGAGCCCTGTGCCTGTCAGGTGCATGTGCTGCCTGAGTGAGCAGGTCAGGCGAGGGAAGACAGGGCTGGAGGTAAATTGTCACAGGTACAGTGTCACCGTGCTTAGCTGGCAGATGCGGGTGCAACTTTCTTGCCACTTGCCTGCTCTGAACATGGCCCTCTGAGATCTAAAATCTCTTGCTGTGTTTAATTTACAAAACTCTCTGCTGATACTATCCCCAAATGCTTCTAATGGAATTACTTAGCTTCGGTTTCACAGGTTGTTGTCTGTCTGTAGAAATGCAGCTTGAGAGATAATTTTCCAACACTTGAGGCAAAACCTGCTGGCTTGATTCTAATATGTATTTCTAAGCAAAGTGACAGCTACTAACAGCTAGTCTATATAGTCCTTAATTTAAACACCCTCAAACATAAACTTTGATAGTAGGTTATAAATGACAAGTGCCATATTTTAATGAATTTACAAGGTAGAACTAAAGACCGTTTAGGTAAACTGGAAGTTCTTGCATTCATAAAAAGCATGAGCAGATTTATTTTTTTTAATGAGATCAAAACTGGTATATGCTAGAGGCTTTTTAACTTCACTGAGGAAATACATCTTCATCCAGTGGTGACTTGCACGTCTGTTCTTAAAAGGCTAGGCTTTTACTCTCATTTTAATCAGACCCATAGCAGCAAGATATTTTCCACATGGATGTTTAGAAAGCTTGCATTCCAATAGTTAAACACTATACAGCACATAGTATTGATGATACCCTTGTAACTATTTCTCAGAAAGTTAATAATAGCATAACTTTCAGCAGTAGAATATTTATCTAGACAGGGTTATGCACAGACCCCAGCAGAATAACTCTCTTCTGTCATTACAAAAAAGAAAATAAATCTGTTGTGTGCTTTGATTCATGGGCAGAGTGGGAAAGTTTCAAAACAGGCACAAAGTATTGCAAAAATTTAAATTGAGAGAATCGCTTTGCAGGCTCCAGCTTTCACAAACAACACAATCTAGTGAGTTAGAGCAATTAGTAGTTGTGTGAGGATGTCCTCCTCTTTAATGAATCTCTGAGAACTGCTGCTTCTCCACAAGACCTCATTAAAGCCTTGCAGGCTTGGAGCTAGGAAGAGATTGGCTTTTTGAGTTGGAGCCTTTGCAAGTCCTTGCCAGATGACCGGCTGCTCACACCCCGGTAAAACAAGCTGTCATTCACAGACAGAGCAGGGGTGTACCACCAACACACTGCACGGACCTGCCAAAAGGCAACATAAGAGCACAGAAGAACAGTGATGTTTGGGGTCAAGGCATTTACCAGACAATTATCAAGAGATGTGCAAATAATGCTTTCTTTCCTTTGTGGGAGCAGAACAAATTTATATGTGCTACTAACACAGCTTTTTAAATTTTTTTACTCTAGTGTAGTGGGAGGCTTTCTCAGAAATTTCTTTTCTGCTGTCCATCAGGAACTAGCCTGAGAGCAGGAGTTTGTTCCTATTCCTTGCAATCAGTGCTGACTTGTCATGCCTGCAGTGAAAGGAGCTCAGCCTTTTCTAGTCATGGTAATTCTTCAGACAGCGTGAGGGCTGGAGGAGGTGGGGATTCAAGACATCCTGCCTAAAGTTTGTCATGTCAGTTGAAAGTGTCCGGTTCAATTTGAAAAGTCGTAGCTGAAAAATTTATGCAAACAGCCAAAAATAACAACAGCCTTGAAAATCACCCATGTAGCTTGTTTTAGAGAGTGACTGTGGGTTGTAGAGAAGAGTGATATTTCAACAAATCACTGACTTAAAAAAGGAAATATGCTTCAAGTAGTGTCAATTATGGCACAGAAATTTCATCCCAATTTTTGATCAGAGCATATATTAAAAGAAGAAAAAAAACCTCTATGTTTATTTCACCTCATATCTTCTCTCTGGCTAATACATAATCAAAGGTGGGATTCCTACCTTGGGAAAGGTGGAGAATTAAAATTTAGATATCCATCTATCTGTTCCAGCACATATTTTGCTGAATCCTGTTTCTTAGGACTTCCAATGTGTTACTTTGGCATGAGTGCTTCACCTTTTTATTGAATTGAGCTGTGGTTTCCCAGCTGAAATGCAGACAGCACAGCAGGGTGAAAAATACACAAGAACCTCTTTGCTGTGGTTTTCTGTGGCCTACAGGAGTAGAAAACTTGATTTACTTGTCCAGGCATGCAGTCATTTGTCAGTGTTCTTTCCTCAAGATTCCTGGTGCAGGGCAAAGAGCTGATACAGTGATACAGGGTTTTCTGATCCAATGTCTAGGGTACTTCCTCTGGTATTCCCAGGGCCTCTTTATTTGCCAATGTACTTTGCTTACACGTATTTTAAGTATTATCATTTCAGTTCTTGCTTCCTTTGGCAATTTTTGCTTCGAACCTTCTCCTGTAGGCAGCATCATTAATCTTGCATCAGGGGCTTATAGCTTACTTGTCATGGCTCTCAATGAGCTCAGCAAATCTGCCGTCACAGTCACTGGGCTGGTGTTCCCTCATGGCTTTTTCTGCTTGAGTGCAGGTGCTGGTTCCTGGTTCCTGTTTCAATGTTAGCAACAATAAGATTATCTGTCTCCTATAACGTTTCTATTATGGGTGTTCAACTCTTTCCTTGCCTATTTGTTGTGTTTTATGCTGTCAGTTTAACCTCCGACTTTAATCCCAGGACACGGCTTGATGACATCTGTCCTTGTCTGAAGGCTTGATTACATCAGGTGTTCTGAAATGGTCTCGTGGTTGATGCAGTCTCCAGAAAAACAAGCAATGCACATCATGGTTTGTGTGCACCCTACTTACCTGTCTCATCTGAAAAGCAGGTAATTCTCAGTGCATATTTTTTGTGCTTAAACACTAAGCTGCTTTCAAACACAAATCTCCCTCAGTGCTTGTCAGGCAGCACGGTCTCACAGCACACAACGATTTCCGTTCTCAAGGCTGAACAACCCCATCTCTCTCAGCCTGCCTTCATAGGAGAGGTGCTCCAGCCTTCTGAGTATCTTACTGGCCTCCTCTGGACCTACTCTAACAGGTTTTTATCTTTCCTGTTCTGAGGATCCCAGAGCCGGATGCAGTGCTCCAGGTGGGGTCTCACAAGGGCAGAGTTGAAGGGTAGAACCCCTTTTCTCAACCTGCTGGCCTCACTTCTGACGGACACCGTTGGCTCCCTGGGTTGTGAGTGCACACTGTTGTGTCCTGTATTCCCTTCTCTCTTCAGTGCATGTCTATCAGGTCTCTCCATACACTTAGTGTCACTCGGCACTGAGAATGAGAGAAGGCAATTACAGGCAAACATTACATTCCTAATAGATCACGTTGTCTTCCTGATCTCACATTCACACACTGATCTGAGCCGCATTCTCCTCTTCATGTTAGCTCTTCCCTGGGATCATTGTTGCCTTTGTTGAGCTTCCAGAATAACCTGCTTGAAAACTCAGTTCTCTTGTGTTGTACGCAAAGCTGTACCTACACATTTATGTAATCTGTCAGCTGAAACAGAGAATAAAAATAGAAATAGTCACAAAATGTACTAGTCATTCATAAAACGAACTATGCAGCTTTGCACCAAGGCATAGTAAAGAGAAATTCCTTGGCAGGCTCTGGCTTAGCAGTTTTCCAGTTGCACTTCACTTGTTCGAAGAGCCCTGAGCACAGGTGGGGGCATGGCTGCAGAAGCCCAGCAGGCTGCTGTGCTGCCAGGGAGGGACACAGCAGCTGCCCTCCCAGCTTTGGCTCGTGCAGGGAATTTTCTCTTTACCCCAATTGCATAAATAACCAGGAGACCCAATTCTAGCTGCTACAATTGACACACGTGTGGATTTCCTGCAGAAAAACAGTCAAATTCCACTGTAATCTAACATGACTTTTCAACTACCATAAGCAGCTTATCTTTTTCTTCTATGACAGTGTTTCTAAGTATATGGATTTTGCAGATAGGATTTTGAGCCATGAAGAATAGAGCTATCTGCACTGAGGTAGCTGGAACCATTTAATTTGCCTAGTCTATCAAAAGTGTTTGGTCTGCAGAGTTCAAATAATATTTTGGGAAAATTAAGAACCTGGAAAGGGATGAATCTGAATGAGTTTTCTGATGATGCATGTGTCTGTTAATTGGACATTATAGAGACCTTTTCTTGTATTAATTACATTGGTGAATGAGAACAGATTAGTTCTGATGCAAATGCATTACTGCTGCAAAGCCCACCGGCAGATACTGGTGGAGAACCTTTTGTGGATCATAAATGAAATTACAGAACTTGATACATAATTTCCTAAGTTCTTTTCCAAAACGAGGTGAGAAGATCAAGGTTTACAGAGGAAGGCCAGTTTGACCCTTAAGGTGGTATGTTGTAGTTCTTAGGCACCTTAAGTGGAGCATTATTAAAGTTCCTAATTCTAAAGGCACATTTCTATTTCAAAATTTCTTCCTCTTTAAACACCATAGCTATAATTGGAGCCTAATTTATAAGGAGTAAAAGGAGTTGCTTGATGGGCCTGAAACTGGTGTTTACACAGAAGTTGATGATCATGTCCTGATTACATCAGTAATGGATATGATCCAACAGAGAGAGAACCAGTCCCAAGCACTGATGTCTGTGGTGACTGACCCCCAAGGTCTGCTTTATCAGGGGTGAACAAAAATAATGACAACTATATGTGTTATTATACGCTAATAATGTGTGCACACAGAAAAACCTCAAAGATCTCTAAGCATTTTCTAGATGGACAAAAAGCCAGGATCCCTTGGCTATATGAAAATTTTGTGCTGGCTAAAAAGATATTCTACTTTATGAGAAAACAAAGTAAGGAATTAGAAGCATGGAAAGTAAGAAGTGGGGGAAAACCAAACAGCATACACTAAAAGTTTTGAAATGCAAAAGAGCAGCAGAAGAAATCACTATCATTCTGTAAGAGCAGGGAATTAATGACATTTCCAAAAAATTGAATCGTTCTCATTTTGTATAGAAAAGCAAGAAAAATCTTAGGAGAAAGATTTGTGACACAGAGAACTGAAGTCTAACAGTGTCATTCTTGTGGTCAGACAAAGCTGATTTCAAACTCTGGGTTAAGTTTACTTTTTGACTGCAGCGTATATTTCAATCAGCATTGCAAAATCAAATCTGCAGAGTGCCCCTCAGCGTACAGGTTCAATGGGAGGTGCAGTTTCTTCATAATCTGAGAGTAAGCATTAAAAATGGGATAACACAGTGATTGGTAGAATACTGAATAACAGAAGGAGCAGTGTCAGAAATATCTGAGCCACTTCCTAAACTGTTCGAGTGATTCAATGGAAGAATTCATCTTTAGGAACAAAGAGTGACAGCTACAGCTATGGAAAGGAGTGCTGTGTCTACTGCTGAATATAACAGGCAACTGAGACAATAATTCACATGCAATTGCTAATAGGTATTCAGCACTGGGAAAAAAATGCCCAGATGGCTAAAGAAGGTATAATAAATAGGAGAAAATGTGTGATGCAGTTTGGTATACTCTTGGTAAATGGGGGAAGACGGTCCGATCATGGTTTTAAACACAGGACAAATTAAAAAAAAAAAGAAAACAAATTTAAAAACCCAGCAGTTAGGAGGCAAGAAGAGTGGGGTAAGAATTCCCAGACTCACTTGAGGGCTAGAGGTAATGCCTTCCAGGGAGAGATTTTTAAGGTGCTCAATCTATGCAGTACATCAGGAAGAGGCTTGAGGGGCAACTTGATTACGGCATATAAATACTTTAATGGGTTCTAATAGGCTCTTGAATCTAGTGGAGAAAGGCATGAGGAAGATCATCAGCTGGAAGCTGCAGCCAGATGAGTGTGAATAGTAAGGCAGGAATGTTTAACAGTAACAGTCACTTAAAACTGGAAAAAGATATCCAAGAAAGTGACATATTCTGCTGAAGTATCCAGTTCCTTACTGGCTGCCTTTCAGCAGAGCATGCATTAGTCTGACAAAAAGTCACTGGATTCAGTTCTGGAGCTTTTCATATGCAGGTCTGGTTATAATGGCTGCTTTTTTGCCATCTGGTCCTTTGTTTACCTTTCTAGGCAAAGGTATCTATACCTTTCTAGTATAGATACACTCATACTGAGTAAAGAACACTAGAAACATCACTGGCTATAATAATGAACTCCAGCACATTCATTATTATATAATATGTTGAACTGACTGGGGGTTTATTTTTCTGTTAAAAAAAAAACCTTATAAAGTTAGAAAAATCTGTACCTTCCTTTAAATATGCTTCTGATAAATTCCTTCTTCCTCTCCTAAAAACTGTGGTAAAAATGGGGTGCCTTGTGTACTGAGGGGTTTTTTTTAAGTATTTTCCGAGCAAAGACGCCAAATACGATCTTGAGTGATGCATTGGAGAATCTCAGATAGCTCATGATGTACCTGTGGCATATGGCAAAAGAAATTTGTGGTGTATTGATTGTCACATTTCAGTTTTGGGATTTATGCCTTCTGCAAAGCCCTGTGTTTCTAACCCCAAAGCCAGGTCACTCCAGCTGTGTTTGCAGAGCAGCTGCTCCGAGTTAGCAACACTGTAGGTTTTCCAGTGTTTCTGTCCTGACCACGATAAACCATGCATTGCACTGCATAAACTGGCAAGGCAGGCAATAATTCATGTTAATCGTGGTAAATTTCTGTGTCAGTGTTTTAAATTAAGTGGTCTCAAGCAGCGTGCCACGTCTTCCACGAGGCACACGTGGCATGTGCAGATCGGGAGCTGCGCCTTGCCGCGGGCTGGGCCTCGCTGGCCCTGCCCCGCCCGTGCCTTTGCTGATCTCTCAGAACCCCCAGCACAGCAGCGAGCAGCCCGTGCATCACAGTAAATGCTAACTTCTGTTATGTACACTGGGGAAAGAGAGTGCCTGCCACTGTGAACACACTGAAAAATTATTCAGCTGAACCAGCCAAGCTGAGTTAAACGGCTTCGTCTTATTGTCCTGGGTTAGTTCACTACAAAATGCCAAAACACACCTGGGAATGTGGGGAGAGTCAGTTCACAGGCTGAAGTCCATCCAAAAATGGATTTTGTTTTTGTCAGGAAAACCTGAACTCCATTTTTATAAGCCACCCGTATATTAATTTACCAGCCATTCATCTTATCCAAATCTGCCTCCAGAAGTGAACAGGAAAACTGTTCCTGGATAAATCAGTGTCGGAGATTCATGTGCTGGAAGGCTGAAATGGATCTCTTCTGAATAGGCTTGGGGTATGTGCCTCAAACCTGTTGGGGTTTCATTGCAAGGCTCTGGTGCTGGAGGTCAGCCTGTTTGCACAGCACAGTACTAAATTTGCTAAGACCGATTGGGGTATTTAAGTAAACACGAGTGAGTGTAGAAATTTCTGGAGTTTGAACATTAGGCAGAGCCTTCCTGCTAATAAAATTAATGGTGAATAGTTAGCTTGTGCAGGAAAATACATGTTAAAGCAATTACTGGACAGTAGATTAAATGTCTACAGAGGTTTTTGGTAAAATCTGGCAGTGATGTCTTGCTCTGCAGAACAGACATTCATGGCAAAACTGTAGTAAAGTGATCTATTTAACCTGATTTATATGCACTTTTCTTCTTTAAAAAAAGGCCACCAAACTATGAGTATGATCAGAATCAAAATAAGTGCTAAAAGGGCAAATATTTATATGGGCTTCAAGTCAGAATTTTAGCTGTGATGAAGCCAAAATGAACACAGTCCAAGAGCCAGAAATTCTAATTGTATTCAGAACAATAGTTTTAAACAAAATAATCTGATCAATTTACTGTATAAAAGCCCCAGGTTCTAGCGGTGCCAAAATTTTATGCTTGAAGAGACAGGTTGTTTTCAAAGTACAAAATAATGGAGAGTTTTTCAAAAAACATCCTAGTAGTGAAAATGAGGGCACAGAGCTGTCCCTTTGCAGGCAGAGGAAGGAACTCAGCAGTATTTATAAAAAATCAACCACAGCTGAACTCTAGAAACCCAGAAGCTCTGACTGCTGTGAGTGCAGAAAATGGCTGCCTGGGTGCATTGGTACCTCTTGCCCACAATCAAGATTTTAGATGAAAGGTTTTGAGGACAAGGCAGGATTCTATCATTTTTCCCATGTACAAGCTTTCTTTTTGTTGGAATACAGCTGTGGAAGGAGATGGCCCACTTTGCAGGAAAGGGACAGAGCTGCAGCTGAATCACAAATACCCAAAACAAGAAAGCAAAAAAACCAGTTTTGTCAGCAGGGGAGCTAAACATTGCTTTGAACCCAGCTGAACCTACAAAGCTTTTTGAACGTCCCATAACCTGTGGTGACAGGTGATTCCTCTCCTTTTAATCTTCTTTGATTTTGATTTTGATTTTTGTAATGAGAAAAACACGTCTAGGTAGGGCTAAATTTTCAGGTTAGGCTGGTTAGTGGCTGTCAGTTCTGGGACTTCTCCCAGCACATAAACCAAAGTTCCAGCCTTGGTGGGGGTGAAAAAGGAGATACTGGGCTCTTTCACCTTCAAGTGCTGCCCGGACAACCTTACAGCCATCATCTGCCTCCCCAGCTGCAAATCAGCAGCTCCAGCTGAGCTCCTGAAGCTTTAAATACATTTCTGATATGTGTTTGTTTAAGCTTCTCTTTAAACACTGCAATGTTTCTTTCCTGGGTCATTTCTCAAGGACTTTGCTATCCCTGCTGTTAGAAAGTTTTTGTGGGTTTTTTTTTATTTTTAAAGTGGTGAAGAGAAAGGTTGAAAGTGAGTGAAGTGACTAAAGGTGGCTTCTGACAATATTTTCTTCCTAATGTATTTATACCTTGATATAAGAACACAGAGTATCACTCCAGAATTTGAGGGTCATTCCTCAACAATCTCAAGAAAGTATGAAAGGCGGTTTCAGAGCAGAAATAAAACCTATCCTTGGCTCAGGCTTCCTGTCCTGTGTCTGAATAATTACAAACCAAAATTCACATGTTCCTGTTGTGCACAGACACAAACCACGAATAGCACCATTCAGGAGTTTTGTTACTGTCTAGGGAAAAAAAATGCCGCAATGCCCTCAGTGGTTTTGGGCTTTTTTCCTAGTTCTGCTTCATGATAAAGGCCTTGTACATTAAAACTGACACATACTCTGAGATACCATTTGATCTGCAGTTTTATTCTTCTAGACTATGGCAACATTTTCAGGCTGAGCAGTGATTTCTTGCCAGAAAAGCAGCCAAAGTTAGGTTTAAGCTTTCATGGCTTGTCTGTTCCTATTTTCCACCAGTTGCTTGAAACTGAAACAAAAATACTGACCACCCAACTTGAGTATTTCTAGGATTGCTGTGCCTTTAAAAAAATGCTAAGAGCACTTTATGTAAACCACAGCTTAGTAACTGTTTTTTTTATTTTTTCAACCACATGTATAAAACATTTTGACCTCACGATATTCTCTTACCAGCATTTGGCTTTTTCATACTAATTATCTCCTATTATGCTGGGTGGGAGAGGAAGAGGTCATAAACAGATATTTTAAGCACAGGACTCAAAAGGCTGAGAGTGCCCTACAGGTAACTTCAGCTCTAAATCATTTCCTTGGGTCTGCTGAAGCTCAGCAGGTAGTGCAGCTTCTTTGGAAGATTATGCCCAGCATGGTGCTCTGGGATGTACCATTCCACACAGTTCTTCCATAGAGAAGAGAGCAGCCCAGAGAGCAGTGATTCAGAAAAGTCTTATGGTCAGCTGGGTTTTGGTGCACCTTTGAGTGAGCAGGAGGATTATACAGCACCAAGGACATCATTGTCTGCCAGTCAATGGCACTTCCCTTCCCTTCCACCTTTCTGAGTGCTTCCAGGAGCTTCAGCAGGGCCAACATCTGCTGTGCATGCAATTCTCCCCCAGCAGTGAGGGGTGTGCAAGGTGAAAGCACTGAGGGTTTCTGTGCAAAATTTCAGCTGGTGCTGATGTTGCTGGGGGGCTCTCAGTGCATCCAGGGTGACCCCTGGCAGCAGAGAGGGCAGAGTGTGTGCCAGGAGGAGGTGCTGCATGCCCGGGCTCTCCTGCCCCACCCCTGCGGAGCCTTCCAGGCACAGGGGTTGACTCTTGTGATGTAATCAAGAAGCTTCTATTCATTCATTGGTAGCTGAATGGTCCTGTTAACTCTGCACATTAAATATATTTCAAACCCTTTGTGATGAGAGGTGCTGGATAAATGTGGCAGACTGGTGCTTCCTGTATAGGTCTCAGTCTTCTCCCTTAGTGAGTTCTCTCACTCCAGTGAGAGCAGGGCAGGAGAATATTTCTGAGGAACATTTCTTTGTGATTCCTAGTGTTTGTGGAATAACACTGCTTTGACCTGCTCTGTTTGTGAAAAAGAATATGTTTTACCTTTATTCATTTGCTCTGAAAATGATTTTGCTTTACCTTAGCAATGCATAATTGAAATTTTTCCAAGAACCGCTGCCTTTTTATTGTTGTCCTGGATGTGGACTTGGACCTGGGTGATTCCCTTCCAAGTCACACACCATGATTGTCCTTATACTGCAATTGGGATTCAACTTTTCTTTCTCCTTTCTTAGCTGTGTGTTTTGAATATCTTTTTGTCTCTATCCTGCCACAACACCACCACCGAGCTGAGGTCACATTTTACATCTGAATGCTTTCCTCAAACAACTGGGTCCTGTTTTCCCTCCCAATTCCACGAATTAGTAGAATGAACTTTATCAAGCACTATATATAATGATTCCCTTTTAAAGAGCAAAATGTTTTTTCTGGCTCTTGTTTATGTAACTCCTGGTGACTGAAAGATCTGTAAAGCCTCTTCCTGGGGCAGACTCACTCTCGGTGGGATGCTTTAGCAGTTTGGATGCATGTGAACAGACATGTGCTGTTCTCCAAGGCAAGCACCCATTTGTTAGCGAGAGCTGCTCGCTCTCCTCTCCACGGGAGCACTTCCCCACTGACCTTTTGAACCACCAGAGCAAATTGAATTATGTAGCTCTACAAAATGGAAGCCAGCATTTGGGCTGCGTGAGGGAAGTGTTCCAGCTTCACTGCAGTTGCCCAGGGAAACAAAGCCAACAGAGCTCAACACATTGTCCTGGATGAGTAAAGAACAAGGGCCTGCTAAACAAGTTTTGTCTCTCAAGTCTGTATTATCTTCCTTGTGTCATCTCTTAGGCAAGACTACATAGGCAAGATGATAAATTTTTTGCAAGATTTTTCATGTTTGGCTGTGATTGATGTAATCCCTGCAGTACCTGCTAAAAGGCTTTCCAGGACTGGTGAGATAGTGGGAACCAGTGCCAGAAATAACAGCCCTAAGTCCATAAAGGCCATATGTACTTTCAGTTTGTGACAAAGGAATGTACCAGTTCTTGCAAATGGGACACCTCTACCCCTCCCTGCTTCCCAGGCTCCGTACACACTGCCATTTCCCAGGCAAGAGATGTGTGCCCCCCTGTGAGCCAAGTAACTCCTCTAGATGCATCAGGCAACACGTGGGGGCACAGCCAGCAGCCACAGAGAGGGGAGGAGGTCTTGGAATAAAGGGCCTGGCAGGCAGGGCATCTGTGGGCTCTCAGGGGAGCTCCTCTCCTCCCTGGCCAGGCTGAGCAGAGGAGGACAGCAGCAGGGGCTGGTACCCAGCCTATGGCAGCAATGCTGTGGGGTTTCATATGAGCACATATTCGTCCTGACAGTTCAAGTTCCATGAAAACTGGGGGCAGAGAAATAAAGTTTCCTTTAAAACTGCAAATCATAATTGAAGAAATTGATCAATCTGCTCTTGATTTGAAAGAAATTCTTAAAAATATTACCATGAAACTAATTTCTCTTTAGTGTACCCCTTCCCTAAAATGGACTTAGAATGACCACACCTTTCCTCAAAAATGCTGTGTGACTGAAGTTGCAGTTCAAAAAGATCCTGACCAGAGGCAGTTCCATGGCCAAGCTGAATTGTAAATTGAAGTAACTAATACTTCTTAGCTGATCTTTGGTGGATTTCTTTTCCAGTAACACAGTAGCTCAAATCTTGTTTCATTTCAAGTCTGCCTTTTTCAGAACGATGTCCTCAAGCTTGAGAGGATGGCACTGATTTGAGCAGGCTCATCTAAAATGCCTTCATCTTTCACGCAAAGATGCTTACAAGCTTACACAACAGCAGTGAGTCATTCACATGGGATCATGGCTTTATTCACACAGCAAAAGCAAAACTGGTATTCTCTGTCCTCAGCTTCAGCACTGCTAATATGCAAGAGACATATGATAGGTGTACATTTTGCCCTGGGAAGAAATTAATTACTAGTGGCCGGTGATGCCTCCTTAGTGGACAATCATGCTGTCATTCATAAGTATTATTTTCCATGTTCCTTGTTTCCAAGAGGAAAGAAATGTGAATGATATTTCTGCCCTTCAAGGAAAGGAGCAGCAAAGGTCAAAGGTGCTAAAAGCTCCTCTCATATGTTAGAGGCACTACAACTGTCAGTTTGCTTTGTCCTTAATACTGTGTTAATTAACCCCATTAAGAATGGCATATACTTTGTAGGGGATTTTACAAGTGAACATCATTCTTTCTTTTAGACTGATTCAGCAAGTTCCTTTTGTATTTGCCTGACAGTAAGAATGCACTAATCTCACGGAAGTAACCTGTAATGTATTGCCAAAGGGAGGCACTGGGGCTGGGTCAAACCTGTGAAATTAAGCAAAGTTGATCTTAGGTAAAAGCAGCAGCTTCCACTGCAGCTGGGACCCACATCTGTTGTATTTGGCTTTATAAATTTCAGCTATATAGCTGAGGTCAGCCATGTACGTGGAGCTGGTCACTGGACAGGATCCCAAGCCGAGGATGGAGTAGAGTGAGGTGCCTTTCCTGCTTCTTGAACTGTAGAGGGAGCCTAGGCAATTGTCACTCAATCTCTAACATGTGCATGCCTGTACATGGCCAGTGAGCTGAACCCTGCCTAATTCCTGACTGTAGTGATAAGCTCATGTCAGATGTATAATCAGACCACATTGTTCAGGAAAAACAAGAAGAAAAAGGCATATTAGGCAAAGGATATATGGCATATGTGGGCTTTTTCTTTGTTTAAAATAAACAGCTCTTTGCTTGTTTTAACTAATTATCAACACCACAAGATGAATTAGCTCTTCTTTTTAAATTATTTTTAAATATCTAGAAAAAGGACATTATGTTTAAATCAAGCAAGCAGCCATTTTATAAACCCCTGCAGAGCAAGGACATTCAGATTTAATGCTTTTTCAAGGTTCTAACTTTGTGCTCAAGTAGTTATCTTTACATATTAAAAGCTTGAAATTATAAAATAAATGTGTCCTATGCCAATATCATTGCCTAATCATCTTCCTGATATTACTCTGTTTTTGTACTGAATGACATTTGGATCTACAGATCTGCTGCATTGACTGTAGACAAAAGAGGAAACACGTGTGCTAAAATTTGATACACAAATCAATAAATCATATGTCCCTTTAAATATAATGAAAGTAAAGGCTCACATTGATCTACATCAACTCTGATTAGAGCTGCGTGGTATTCTCTTTGGAAAAAAAAAAGCAGAATAGCTGCTGATGAGTGAATTGTAGGCATCAGATGTTACATAGCTGGCTCTCACTGCAGTCAGGCAGAGGAAACAAAACAATCAGGGAGCCCCAGGACTTTACCAGCTTCTATAAAATGGTGTCTGTTTAAAAGTGGGGGTCTGCAATGTATTTTCTATAGCTCAAGTGTTCCTTGAAATTTTCATCAGTAAGGAAAAGAAAAAAAGGAAAGCTAGAAAAGAAACCCATCTCTGAGCTGAAGAAATACTGGCATACATTGCCCATTGATTTAAGGTTTTGATTTTAGGGAAACTTGCCAAGTGCACAATATCATGCTGCCAGCACATTCAGAGCAGAAGTAAAACTGCTCCCAAGATGCATCTATCTCCACTTCCCTATGACACACAATTTTTAAAATTAGGTATCTAAGTGCTTTGTACACTTCCATGCTCTAATTTGATGGTAAGTGCTGCTGTTTCTGCCCATGGATGTGTCCTGTACCTGCCCTCTGCAGCCTTCCTTCAGCCCTCCCTGTGCTGGACAGTCCCAGTAGGTAAGGCAGCCTCTGCCAGCTCAAAAGCTTCTCAGCTGCCAAGGTGTCAAGAAAGGCAGAAAGTCAAAAATCCTCTTTGGCTTCCTTCACAGCTTGTTAATTCATACTGCATTTTGATTTTCTGATTTTGGTTTGAGCAGGTTATGTATCCAGATTGTCTGGGTGGGGAACACCTTATCATCCACACTCACTATTGACACGGCGTTGTTTACCCTTGACTGTAGGTTGGTTTGGTTGTCATCCCACATTTTCCAAAGTGATGCTGCCGAGAAGACTGTGGAACAGAGAGGAGCCAGTTGTCAGACCTGTGGGGCATGTAACACACCTCCCTCTATGTGAGAAGGGTCTCTGGAGCTGGGGATGCAGGGCAAAGTGCCAGCCCTCTCTGTGAACCCAGAGTGCTGCTAACCTGGGAAATTCTCCAGCTTCTCTGTCCTAAACAGCCTGCAAATGCCTACATGCATGTCGTTGTTAACCTGGCTATCTTGTACTTAAGACAAGAGTAGGAACACTGCTAAAGAATAAACAAAAGCCTAGTGAGAAAAATAGGGAAGACAGTGGTTGAGCATCACTTTTTTCCTCTCTTAATTTGATCTTTTTTGTAAAGTAACAACCCTTACCTATGGAAGTGAGTGCTGCTTGGACCTCATAAATGAGCTGAGGTAGGAATGGATGGCCCTACATGCAGTTACATAGACTCCAGGGACATCCCATCAAGTAATTTACCATCACTTCTTCTTGTCACTAGGAGCATTCCTCAGAAATTGAAAACTGCTTCTTCCCCCAGACCAAACTTCTCCAAAACACAGGAACACGGAATATTCTGAGTTGGAAGGGACCCACAAGGATCACCAAGTCCAACTCTAAAGTGAATGGTCTATACAGGGATTGAACCCACAGCCTTGGCATTATTAGTGCCATGCTCTAACCTAAGACCTTTTCAAAGAATGTGAAACAAGTCTGTAGGATGATACTTGTAGGGTAGAAAGCAGGTGAATAGCTGAGCAGATCTGGCTACAAGTTCAGAACAGCAACCTTTCCTTTTGAAGACTACCAGAGCCAAGCTTCTGTCTTGAGCATGTTACCCAGCCCTGAAGAAGATTAAGCATTGCTTTGCTCTAGCATTGGATGAAGTGGGTTGGTGCAATAAACTTAACCTCTCCCTGTTTCATCTGTGTGTTTTTCCTCAGGACCCTATCTCACCCCTTCCCTTGCTGTAAATTTAAATCACATGTAGTAGCCTCACTGCTAGGGTTGTGCTAGGGGCCTTAGGCTTTCTCCTAGCCCTGGTCTCTGACACAAATTCTCACTATGTTAATCATTAGGCAGTACCAGTGCAAAGTAAGTGCTGTGCTGGGTTACTGTGGTGCCACCAGTCCATCTTGCTCTTGTTGATTCCTGTGGAAGCTCTGATTTCATGTTGCCTGCTATCAAAGAATATTGGGTAATCCTTTACACCCAACTTTTTCACAAGTTTGATCAGTACATTCTTTAAAACAGGAGCAAAGGGCTCATTTCCTTGCCATGCCCCAGCAAAACTGCTTTCCTGACAGGGTGCAGAATTATTGAAAACATTTGTAAGGATGGCAATAGGCATTGGTATATTTTACTGGCTTATTTGGAGCTTGAAATGGAGGAGCATGCAGAAAAGTAGGACACCAGTGGCTCGTGCTCCTGCCTGACACTGATACAGAAAAACACTTCGGGATTTACTTTAGGAATGAACTATGTGAGTAGGTCTCTTCTCTGTCCATGAGAGTACAGCTGAGGAATTCTGTACTCTTCATTCTCTGCATCTTCAGATTTTACTCATAATCCTCTAAAAAATGTGAGGAAATTGGTCAATAAAAGCTGCATTTTGGAAACAGTACATCTTCTCTTCCTCAACAGAGAGATTTCTTTGTGCCACACATTCAAATGTACTAGAAAATCCATGCTTTTGTATTGTCGCTCAGTGTTTGTGTTTATTATTGAATTCCTTTTTATACTGATTAAGAAGTACTGGCTGCCCACAAAAGATTAAGAATCCATATGGATGGTTTATCTAAGCTCAGATCTTGTATACAATTAAAATCCTTCTGCAATTTTATCTATGCTTTGAAATTCAAATGTTTAAGAGAAAAGCTTCTTAAGCAGATTGCAGCCAGTTAGATATTTTATTGTATAGAAATTGTAAGTACATGCTTACAGACAGGTATGCATAATGTGATAGTGTATTTTGCTTTAGCAGAGTCATGTGTGGATTGAGAAAAGTCCCCATTTCCAAATCAGCAGAAAGTTGCACAGGACCTCTCCCTGTGCTGCAGATAAGACCTGAATTGTGGCCTTGTTCTTGAAAAATCCCAGACCCCCACTGTTTGTTTAAAATCATTACAGAGGCTGTGTTTCATGTCTGGTAGCCTCCAGAGCAGCACACGGGAGTTAAGAGGTGGAATGCTATTGAAATTCAATAGGAAATGGGCATCTAGTTCCTTCAGAATCCTTGGCAAATCCCTGTCCAAATGTGGAGGAATAAACAGCTGCAAAACAGATTATAACTTTACTTGGAACAACTTTTATGAAGATCTGAATGTGAAGTATTCTTAAGGCCCTTCCTGTCCCAACTCTCCCCTGCCATTCAGTGCCAAATTCATCCTCAGCTTTGTGCAGCAAGATGCTGTGCTTTAAAAACCATCATGTTTTAGTGTATAGAAAAGCACTTTTTTTTTTGGCCCAGGATTGAAACTAACTTCTCTTGGGCTTTGAATTAGTTTTTGTTTTCAGAAAAATTCTATATTTCAATGTAGACAGCAGGCTGGAAATGCCAGCTGTCTGAACCTGCTTAGCAGTATAAAACTTCAGGGTAAGTCCCAAGACAGCATGGTTACTGGCCAGAGAGTAGAACAGGTAATTAAGGATATTTAATAGGTGCAATTAACAAATAGCTCTGTGGTTTATCACTTAGCTCTACAGTTTGTCACAGGAATATCCCAGGCATTCCTGGCTATATGTGAAATATTCATACTAGCCCTGGCTTTTTTCTTTTTTTTTCTTTTTTTTCTTTTTTTTTGCTTCAATATAATGTTTCATGGGAACAGTAAAACCTGTAGAAGGCAGAGATCAAAGCTGAATGTTATTTCCAAAATACCAATGATACACAGAATGCTGTCATGGAAACCTTCCTTACAGACCCTTAGCTGTATAATGGCCCATCATCCCATGCTGTGCCATGGAACTATTCATCTGTCACCACACCAGAATACGTGGTCTGGAAATTGTAGTCACAATAAAAATACAGATAGCATCACATGATGCTGCTTTTCATGGACAAGTGGCAGAGCCTGCTTTTCATGCCTGGATATCTGCCTATACATTGCCAAGATGTGGGATCAGATGGGCTTTGTTTCCTTAAGAAAATTGGAATTTTGTCTTTCCTCTGAAACCCAAGTTAATATTAAAAAAATATTAATTTTTCCAATTGCATAACAAAAGGGATTATATTGTGCCAGATTCATTTCCAAGCCACATATCTCAGAGAAAATCCAAATTCTTGAATGAGAGACCACAAAGCTCTGCAGATAGATAAGCTCTGAGAATTCAGGTATCAGCTTCCTCTGGGTTTGGGATATTTAGGGGAGGGAGACAATACATTCAGGCATGTCTCACTGTGGTTTTAGTTGCCTCTTCAATTTCCAGGTGGACTAAAAAGACTGAATCAGGACATTTGGAATTTATTATAGGGAGGAAAGAGATAAATCATTGATCTTTTCTTGATTTCGATTTAGATTGTTCCCAGTAGTTGATTCCTACAATAAGTAAGTGAAATTCTTTCTTTTTTCCCTTTCAGTGCCTGTGGTTCAGTGCCTAGAGAGCATTGATGAATACTTAAATGGCTAGCAGTAATTATAATGCAGGTTAAACACAACCATCAAACCCCTCAAAATTTGCATGATGGAAATATAGTCTTTGTTATCAAACATGATCAAAGAAAAATAGAAATACATATGCTTCTCTATGCCCATATAGGCACGGGAACTAATCTCTGTCCTCCTCAGGAACTGCATCTTCTCACACAGTCTCAGGCAATGCTGCAGGTTATAGTAACCTAAAACTCAGTCAAGATTGTCCCTTATTGTAGGTCTGTGTCAAAATAAAAAGTGAAGAGGATGTCAAATACTGGCTTTCTCATCCAGCATGTTAACAATCAAGTGCTAGAAATTCAGTCCTATGAAGTATCCAGTTTGGTGTGGGACTTTCCCAGGTCTGCTGCACAGTAAATAAGATTACAAGAAAAGAATGAGATGGGCTCACAAAACCAATGACCATACAAGATCCTGGCACAAATAAGGATCTGCCACAAATTAGTGTTCTGTGAGTTGGGCTCCAGGGAATGAAGAGCTAAGAGCAGGAGATAATGGCCTAGGGAAATGTTGTAGAAGTTAATGATACTTAGAGCACAGTGGTATCAACCAAGCTCTGTGGCCTTTTATCGAAATTGTCACACGGGAGGGACAAGGAGGCAGGTGTCCTCTGCATACTGTGGGCTACTGGGGAGCACAACAAAGCCTACTTTTCACTTTTTTTTTTCTTTTACTTTTTGACATTGCATACGTGACTCTGCCTCTTCCCCTGTCTAACAGATTTGGTTGTCTGGTGAATGAAATCTACTAAGTTTTGTGCTAAAGGTATGAGGGGATAAGTTTCCCTTGTGTTTCTATACAAGTTGAACTAAGAGAATCTTGAGAAAGTGAAAACTCTTAATGTACTTTCAGGCTGAACAGACAGAGCTGCTCTCTTATTACTCTATGCTGTGGTACTTACTCCTCAGCACAAACCATTTTTGATTGCTCAGCTTGGAAGATCTCGCTATGATGACTGACCATTGACCCATATTCTCAGCTTCTGTTTTAGTTATGTTGTGATAATTGCAAGAAAACAAGATTTTGGAAAAAATTGAGTAATTTGTGTGAGTTTCCCCTGATTTTGGAGGCTTTCCTCATTGTATCAGAGAAAATACTTGTTCTACCTGACTTCAAGCTGTACATGGGGTGCATTGGGAAAGAATGTTGCTTTTTCAGATCACAAACAAGTTTCTGACTTTCTAGCCAATATTTAAATTACTCTGAAGTCCCAGTAATTTTTAGAAGAGGTCTTTGCCTTCTGCTTGCATTTCCTCCCTTTTAATAGGAAAGTTTGCTCCTGCATCTGGAAGTGAAGAAAAGCACACTTCATTAAGCCTGCAATTGTTTAGAACTCAGAAGTGTAGTTTGATTAGCAAATACTCTACAATAGCTCTTATAATGGAGAGCTTTAAATAAATGGGTTTTAAACTATTCTTACAGTTTCTAGTGCTTTTTATACAGTCCAAACATGCTGTGTACACTATTCTTTGACTCTGCTGTGTTCCTGGAGGGGAATGAATTAGAATATTCTGAATGCCTTATGTAATGTATTTAGAGAACTTTTTTGTTTGTATCTTTGTTTGAATTTCTTGGACGGAATTAATTAATGGCAAAGTATAAAGGCCAACTTTGAAATCCTAGCTGACTTATACACTAGAGCTCAATTTGTATTCTACATCAAGGAAATGTTTGGATTTGAAAGAAGGACACCATTATCAAAAAGATTTCTGTAGATGGCTCTGTTCATCAGAGCGCCATCTCTTTGCCACTGAAGCAGAGTTTTAACGTTTGGGTAATTCAAACGGAAATTAATTTTTTGATCAGGGTACAAATTTAATTTCTTATTAAAAATTAAATGCAGAGCAGGAAATACTAACTGATTTGAGATAGGAAAAAATTATAAAGATTACATTTGTTTAAAACAACATTAATTTCAGGTGAAAGGTAGGAAGAATGAAGTCTGTAGCCTGAAGACCTTTATAGTCCTGTGGAAAACTGATGGGGTAACAGCTTCTAGGAAAGAGAAAGATTATTTTTCTTTTCATATTCATATTTACATTTACAACCATATTTCTTTGTCCAGTAGTACATTACGGCAGTAATACATAAGGATTAGTTTCCTAGTGGGTATATGTTCATCTAGCTTCATTGAAGTCAGTGCAATAAAAATAATTTACATGCATTTCCAAAGAGTTTAATCAGCTGGTGTCTGCAGCATTAGGGAAGTTGGCAGCAAAGTCCTGCTTTTGTCTTTGTGGAAAAAAGGTTATTCATGAAATGCCACGTTTTGATTCAGACAAGTAAAGCAGCAGCTGAGAGCGTTACTGTGTGTGCCTGACCCCTCTGCCTGCTCCACTGTGGGACAGGCAAAGGGGAGCAGATGGAGGTCCTGCTTGCACACCTGTGATTCCCTCAACACCCCATGCTACAGCCAGGCAAGGGCTTTCCTTGTGGGCAAAGCGCCTCTGCCCGAGTGATACCAAAGGAATGAAAAACCCCACATCATCTGGGGCTGTGAGGCATACATCAGCTTCTGTTAAAGCTGCTGGAATTTCCCCAGAGTTCACTGCAGGAGCAACATGAGCTCCTGTTCTGTACGTGGTGGGGCCCAGGGGGAGGTGGACACCCCCTGTTTGTGGCAGACTGGACCAGAGCCTGTCCATTTGGGCTGTGGGAGGCAGAAAGATCAGCAAGGAAGGCCAGAGGGTTTCAAGTTCGTGCATTAAATTCAGGAAGCACAGCGGAATTTTTTCCAGTCTAGAGATTTCAAAGCTTGGAGAGGACCAACCTTGCTGATTTTTTTCTGATCTATTTCTTATGCTCTCAGGCCTGGAAATTTGTGTGGTCATGCAAATCCATGCAAAGTCAGCATAATGGTCCAGTAGTTCATAAAAGTAGCTCATATATAATGTCTAGCCAGTAGGGTACTCAGACTGCCAGGTGGATGAAAGATCTTGTCTTTATGATTTCGAGGATTATTCTCCCTGTCAAAGAGAAATTGGACAGAAAAGAGCAGAGTACTGATAACATAGTTTATGCTTTTAAATATTAATTGTGTAGGGAAAGGATTGGTTGAGATGGTATTTTCTGGTTTCAAATTAATTTTTCTCCTCTAGCAACTCTCTTTTTTTCTTCCCAAACATTATATATTTTCTGCCTCATTTATTTATTTCTGTGGCACCTTGGCACGGTCTTGAGAAATGTTAAACACTGAGTCTTTAGAAAGAGTGGAGCATTAAAGACGATTTTGTAACATCAAGCTCTGAATGAGAATATTTATCACAGTAACATCATACTGCCCTATTTCTCTGATACCAGTGAATTTCCGCATTCCTACAAGAGACAGGGCATTAGGATAAGGACAGTAGCCGGTGTACAGAAAGCCCAGCTTTTCTGGCCTATTTGACACTGGGCAATCATGGATTTCCTCCAGAGCTGTTGAGAGCACTGTGGACAAGCCTGTGTTTATACTTCTGCAGTACAATGTGAGCAGTGGCACAGAAATGCTGCTGGGAAGCTGCCAAAGGGCCACACAAAGGCAGCCAGATCATCTCCCTGCAATGCAAATGCGATGACAGTGGCAGCAGGGGAAGCCTGGCTGTGCAGCCACCTCCTCCTCTCCCCTGCTCAGCCTCTCCAGTTCTGGCACTGGGAGGTTACCAGGAGCGCTGGCTGCAAAGGGATTTTGGTAGGCACAGTGCTCTCAGAACTCAAAGCTCATGCCCACCTGCCTTTGGGACGGGAACAGTAATATCCCAGCACCCTCACTGACCCTTCCCTTCAGGTGTCTTGGGAGTCTGGCAAGTGGCCAGAAGGGGCAGGACCGTTCCCTCATGAGGCCCCAACACAACTTTCAACAAAACCTCTCTTCTCCGTGTCCGAATGAGGGACTGGCAGGAGCTGGGGGAGGAGCAGCAGCAGGGCAGAGCAGAGCCCTCAGTGCCGGGAAGGGCCCACGGAGAAGTTGCCATCTCCAGCGTGAGCGAAGGCAGCTCCCCAAGCCGCATCCCAGACGGTCATCCTGTGCTCGAGGTACAGCACTCCTGGGGCAGAGGAGACTGCAAAGAGGGAGGAGAGGGAGCTACAGGAGAGATGAGCACCTAAGAGAGGAAGGGGCTAAAGAGAGCAGAGAAACTCCACAGGGATGGAGGGGCTTGGAGGAACCTGACCTGCTGCCCAAAAGGAAAATAAGATTCAGTGGGATGCTCAGATATGCAGGATAGGGGTGGTGATGCTATGGGGAGCAGAAGGAGAATTTACTGTACAATTAATGGCTTGATGCAATCCCGAGATGCAAAGACTGAGGGAGTTGAGTGGGAATACCCATGTTATGAGGACAACTACAATGTGCATTTTTCTTCGGATATGTACTTTGCTTTTATTTTTTTGTCTGATTCCCACATATCTCCAGAATTTATGAACATACAATTGTATTTTCTACATTGCTGACCTTCTCCTAAGCCATGAAGTCAGAAAACTCTCTAAAACCAATTTTCAGAATCAGAAATATCCCTTCCTGAAATCAGTAAATAAGAGATTCACTCAATCTCAGTCCCTCAGGTTTCCCATTTGTTCAAAAGAATATAGCTGTTTCCATGAAATGAATACTTTTCAAAATTTATTTTTGGAGGAGGGAAGTACATGTATGTGATTTGGATATAAGATGAAAGAAACGATGCTCTCTTCTGAAGGGATGGTTAGACCTGCTCTTTAGTAGGAGTATTTGACAAAGCTCAAATATGGTTTGTTTCCTTGGACTTGAATATCTTTGGATCACAGATGCTCAAGGATAAATGTTTACTTGTTTGTTTGTTTGTTGCTTGCTTTCTAAATGGAATTTTTTATATTTATTTATGTATGTGCAAAATTCTCTATTCTACAGTGTAGGATGTCAGACTATTTATTTTGGCACCTATATTAAGAAATAGATGCTTTTGCTCTGCAACTGAAGTGGTTTTTGTTTCAGGTTCCCTTAACTTTCATTCTAAACCCCACCAGAGCAGTGGTTAACTACAAAACAAGTAATATTTGGCTTTATAAATTTCATAAATATAACCTTCCATTTTCATGTATCTCACATGGGTCAGGATGCTTGGATTTACTGATTTTTTTTCCTTCATTTTAATTCTTATTGGAAAGTTAGTTATGT
Organism: Phainopepla nitens; assembly: GCA_013400175.1. Classification (NCBI taxonomy): domain Eukaryota; kingdom Metazoa; phylum Chordata; class Aves; order Passeriformes; family Bombycillidae; genus Phainopepla; species Phainopepla nitens. Next base: position 968,923 of record VXBQ01006524.1, on the reverse strand, counting down.
AGGGTATTGAGTTCCAGTTGTCTTTATTTTGATACAAGATTATTTACTGCTTGATTAAGAAACTTTTCCAAAATACCTATCTCTGTCATGGTAGAGTACTCTCTATGCAAAATGTATTTCCCCATTGGTATTTCTCCCAAGATTTGCTTGGTGTTTGGAAGGCAGGCTGAGGACAGCTGGCCAGCACAGCGAGGCTGCAGCCTTACCTTGTTGTTATCAAACGCACAAACCCCGCAGCAGCACCCACAGGACAGATCTCCATCCAGGGACTGGCTACAAGCCAGGCCTAGCTCACCAGGCAGGATGTGGGGGGAAAGAGCAGCAGCAGGCACAGGGATGGATCTCAGCCCCTCTGAGCAAGGTGTGAGTGCACACATTCCTGCCCTCCCGTGTGCTGGGGGCACTGGGAACGCCAGAGGAGAAAGCAAGCAGGAGATTCACCTCAGTTTCATCACTGTCACAACGGTCTAGTGATGGCAGCATGAGGCTGCTCTTTCACCTCTTTGGTAAATGCAAATGAGGCAGCAACACAAGCCCTGCTCTTCAGCTGGAGGAGAAGCGGTGACTTCGCAGAGTGCTCAGCTTCTCCACTCCTCTGTCCTTCTTGGGGAAGATCCAGACCCATCCCCATGAGCTCTTCACTCCTCTGTGATGGGCTGACCTCATGCTGATAGGAAAAAATTATACCCAGATCTGCCTTAGTCTTTCTTGGCCACCTGCTGCTCAAATCAGCCTGCTGATGTCTCACTTTCCAGAGCAACATTTCAGGATCTTCATTTCCATTCAGAAGGTGCTATTTTATGCCTGGGCTTTGCTGTGAGGCAGAGTTGCTGTTTGATATTTCTCTACAGCTATAAATTTCAAGCTTTTAGGCTTCAGAGATAGGGTGGAGAAAGTATCTTCCTTTTTTGTGTGCTTATGCCAATAACTGTGAATGTAAATAGCTGCATTAATGAGGCTTTTTGAAAATGTTTTATTAGGAAATGTGAGTCATTAGCTTTTCAGTAAGAAAGTGTAAATGACCCCTCTTATATTTGCATGTGAAACTATAAAACTTAATTTCCTATGCATACAAGAGCATTTTTGTCCATCATAGTATCCAAAGCACTTTAGTAAGGCATTTTCTCATTTTAGTTTGAAATAGCACTGTCATTTAATAGTCTTTTTTCCTACACCATCTTACATTCCCAAATTCTTTCATAAAAGACAGCCTATGCTTATGTCAGTGTAAAAATAAATGCATGGGTGGTGTTCTGTGGGTAGAATCCTCATTTTGTTGGCTAGTTGGAGAGTGAATAGGCATCATTAAAACCAAATGGAAGATTTTCTCTCCCTGTGTAGCCAGTTTATTTTACAAGTGGATAGGTTGGATAGTTTGTTACAGAGTATATCTTTTGAGTTTGCTTCAATTCTGTTTGTTTTAGTTGCCTCTGTAAGTTGAGATTTTTGAGGCTTCACTGACAGAAACTCTTGAAAATCTTCAGAATGATGATGTTTTGGTTGTTGATGTTGTGATAAATTTTTATTATCGAGGACTTTCTTCTAAGGGAATGGGGCTGTGGGATTTATTCAGAATTAGTAGTTGTGTAGGGATGACACTCAGAAGAGCAGCAGTGGTGGATGGAGGCAGGGAAAGAAGGCTTTTGAAGAGGTGGAGAAAGGATGGACGCACTCCTCACAGAGAGAAATGTCATGTCAAAATGAAAACAGCACACGACTTAGAGGACAGAACCCTAACACCAGATTTTTTTTCCCTATTAAAAGAATGTAGTGAATCACTGTGTAAGGGTTGTAGAAAATCCACAGGAGGAAACCTCATGGCAAGAAATAGCTGTAGAAAAAATACCCCAAAAAGGTCCAGTGCAATTTTTATCTACAGTATCATTTTTGCTGTTTAACTCCAATAGTTACAAGTTCATGTGTAACAGAAACAATTTCCTCAGTCCTAAAAAAATAATTTTAACGTCCTTCCTATTTCTAACAGCAACAAAACAAAATTGGAATAACTTAAGTGCTTTCGTGGATGCACAAATACATAATACAGAATTCCAGTCACATAACAAGTCACAGTCATAGTAACAAAAATTGTCACATGCTCTGGACAACAGCAGGCCTGTGTATTTTTCCTTAAGGCTTGAATCAGCTGAGAAAAAGTGCCATGTTGAGCATTACACTATTTTTCTCCAGATAATCCAATGTGTGAATTATTTCATTATTATTTCACTGCTTCCCTACACGCTACATTTCAAGAAAGCAATTTTATGTGTACAGTATTTAAACACACATGAAGGCCTGCTGAGATTTGTTGGGATTGCACTTAAAATCCTGCCACAGATACAAATACTCAGCTTCTTCCTCCAAAAGGCTAGTCACATCTTCTCACATATGGGGAGATATTTATTGAGTGCAACGTTAACAGCGACCATATTGCTGTACTCCCACGTAGACACAAATGTTGGCAAAAGCTACTGTGCCAGCTGCCCACTTTACACACTCTAGTGGCACCTTTTCTCCTCCTCCAATCCATAAATTGCCATTATCATCCAATTAATGCTCAAACAGTGATATTTTTTTCTGCCTCACATATTTCTCAGAATATAAAAGAAGAGGAGTCTGTAAAACCAGAACAAACCCAGCAGCTAAGACTTGTTTGATGCCAGAAAATACCCTGGAGTCCTCTGTGGGAATATTATTATAAAGAACCAAGGATTAGTGTAGAGACTGAGGAGATTAAACCTTAATTAAAATGAGGACTTAGAACATACAGCAGACAATTATTCTTTAGTTGTAGTGGAGGTCTTGCAGCTGCCCAGGTCATAGATCCCATCCTGCCCCAGGGGATGGGTTCCTGCAGTGGCTGCTGCAGGACACATTGTTTAGGTCAGCACAGAGACATGAGGCTCCTCCAGGCATGGGGCTTCTTTGCAACAAGATAAGGTGACTTCCATAATCAGCATTTTTACCTAAGCTGCACACAAGATTTTTGTCCTTCTGTTCCTGGACTGTGCTGCTCCAGCCCATGATGGTCTGTTCACTAGCAAGACAAAGCATGGGATCTGCATTTCCCTCCCGAGCACACAGAACTGGAGGTGATGATCATTTCTGCTAAGTTTTCATCTTCAGAAGTATTTATTTCAGATCTAAGATAGTCTCTGCCTGCTTGCCTCCAAAATACACTGCAAGGGTATATTTAAAACTCAAATTTGTGTCTCTTTTTACTTCTAAGGATGTTGACACAATTTTCTAACGGAGTTATACTTTTCACATTTAAAAAACAAAAAAATCAACCTAATTTGGTGCATACCATTTCTGTGATTGCATAATAATTTTTCCCTGTTCCTAAGGGATTTTATGTTCCTTAGACTTGTGATGAATAGAAAGATGTAAAGATCATACTGTGGTTTACTAATCATTGGAATGTGAGGAAAGAAGCTTCAGCTTTTCATGTGCATCCTTTCAGAACTTAATGATCATTTCAAATATTTTGAAATAGAAACACAGAATACAAAAATACATCCAAATCATATACCAGCATCTTCCCAAAATGCCACCAGTACCATTCTTGTCTGGAGTTTGAGTATAGAGTCAAGAGGTGTTCTTCTGGAGTGTCACTCTCTGAATGCTTTCAGAACTCCTGATGCTGTAGTCCACTGTTATCCAGTATTTTATTACTCTCAGTAGGGCATTTACTGGAGAGATGAGACTGGAGTAGGCCACAATTAATCCTTTCAGCAGCTCCCCTTGGGTACTCATGGCTGCGTGGAATGATTTACTCCTAAGTGGAGCCCCGGAGGATCTCTGTGCTGTGATGGTGTTTGCCAACATTCCCTTCTGACCTAATCTGTGTTTTGGTGTCATGGTATTTTAGGGACATATTTGTTAGCTTAGAAGCAATGTCTAGCAAGAGACATCAACATGTACATCTCTTCAGGCAGAAGGGCTTCTACTGCTCAGACTTTCTCATAACTTCATCCCTTGAATTTATTCTGGGTTTGCTGCACTAAAAGCATTCCTCCAGATAATTACCAAATTATTTGTTTATAGTTTCAGGGCATGTTATTTTTTAATTACTTGAGATGGTGTCATAACAGGTATAAAATAATAGTAGTCATTGTTATTATTATCATCATCACCATCACCGTTATATTGCTGAAATACAGTGCCATCAAATTCCAGATCTATTTTTAGAATGTTTTCCTGTGAAAAATCCTTCTTTGCTTATCCACTGAGTGTATTTGAGCTGAATCTCTGTTTCATCTCCTGTGGTGGAGTCAGTGAACTTCCTTTGTGCTGTCACTCTGGGAAGAAAGAACATAATCTCTGTCTTAGGTGACTTCATATGAGATTCATCCTTACAGTTTTTCTTACCTTGTATTACTTGGAAAATACTTAGGTGTTATATATACATAAAGAATAATTATATTGCATATGCTATGTTATTAGGTTAATTAATTAAAAAGGCAACTTGGCAAAAGAGGGTTGGAAGGACAAGTAGAATTATGACTTCAGTGCAAAAGGAAACACAAAAACCTTGCAAAACCAGAGAAAAAAATCTTCCTTCAGGATTCTAGTAGGCAGTATTAGTGACTTTTAAAATAATAGTGTAGGCTGGTGCATGTACATAGGAGCACTAAGAAAGCTCAGCTATCTGGTGACCACAAAATGACACTGGTCTGCAGCCACTGCATCCAACACAAACAGCCCAGCTCCATCTGAGGAGCCCTCCTGGAGGCAATCAATCACACACAGAACACAGCAGTTATAAATAAGGGCTGCAGCTCATATACATTCAGTGGTTTTTGCAACTAAGCTGTATTTGTGTCCAAAAGAAATATTTGGATGACTGAATGTCTCCCTCCTAGGAGTGGAGAAAAAAAAAAAAGAGCGTACATTGTCAGCACAGGTCAAGAAATAAGTGAAACTCAGAGTTGTGTGCCTGGATGCATTTTGTCTTCTGAATCAAAGCATTGCCACCCTGCACAACCTTTGAGAGACATTGGCGCCTTAGGCTTAAGTACCTAATGTCACAATGAATGAAGAAAGCCAGACAGCCAACTTACTGCTTAGGATGGAAAACAACACAGCCACTGCAAGGAGGAGGAGCACTGGAAGAACCTGATGAAAATTGCAGAGATAGTTTATAGATAATTGTTAACAGAAAAGATGGATTTGAGCAAAAAGTTACGTTCTTGAAATTCCCCTGGGTCTGTGTTTCTGTGTGATGAGAGCAAAATAGTTTAAAAACATTGAAGGTTTTGGTTTTGGTTTTGCTTTTCTATCATTGTCTGCCTCAAAAAGAACACTTCTTTTAGAAATTCCAGTTAAGTATGTTACACTATGTGTTGGTTACCAGCTCTCCAGGACTATCTTGAGGAGTCTGTCTAAAGAATGATGAACTTGGATGCCAGTGTATCACCTGTGAGAGACACAAACAGATTCACTTGGTGGGCGCAGCTCAGCAAAGCAGGAGACTGGCAGCACTGGTGTGTGCAGAACGGGGACAGAGCTCAGTGGGGCTCAGGCCATCAGCCCCTGTGGTCACAGGGCTGCTCTCATCTACTGCTCTCACTCAGTGATAAAGACAGGAAACTCTCATTTTCTTAACTGACTGGATCTAGAGATTATCAATGGTTCATCACTCCGTTTCCACCATGAAACAAGAACGTGCAATAGATTTTCCCCTAGACTGGGGTTTTTTTCCTCCTTACTGTCTCTCTTTTTGGATATTCTCTCTATCAGAGCCATTCTGCAGGGTAAAAGAGAAGATGGCTGCATCTATGGTGTTTGGATTTGCTATGTGTATGTTTTTTCACTGTAAAGCCAATATCAGGAGCTTTAACAATTTTTTCTTTGAGTTCAGTCTTGATCTTACTGCCAAGGAAATGTACATCAAGCAAGATTTTGCATTTTAAGGAAAAAACGCAAACAGGAAAGAAAAAGTTTTTTTGTAAAATATGCATGTTTAGACTGTGTTTCCATTTGAGAATCTGATCAGGTGCAGCAGGAAAAACATTTTAATATTAAATAATTTCAGAATTACAGCTTTTAGAATAGGACAAAAACCCCTCTGGATAAGGCCTTTTGTTTATATCTAGTGCATCAACAGGGCAGAGGTGAAGTCTCTTTTAGGAATCCAGTCTTCACCAATGCATTATTCCAAATCCTTCACTGAATAATCTGCATAATGATTGCACTGTCTATGAGTCTCATCACTAGCATATTTGTTCATTAGAATGTATATGAAAGACAAACAGAGCTAAACTGAATTCATTAAAAGGTTTGAGCAAGTGCTGGTGGCGGGTTTTCCAGTATTTTCTCATCTCTCTTAAGAACTGGTAAAACTCATCTAAAAGCAATGAAAAACTTGCATCTCTTCCTGAGTTCTGCTAATCTGTGAGCCCTCTATGCCTCATACTCAGAAGTAAAGACAGGACAGACCCTCTCCTGATCGTGACCTTTTTCTCCACAGGCATGAACTTTCTCACATTACTGCAAACAGCCTCCACCCGTGAACATCGTTCATCTCTTTGGTATTTCCAGGTCTTGCGTGTGCTGGCTCTCTGCCATTGTATCTGAGCACAGTGTTCTCAAAGCTTGCAGAATGACACACAATACAGCAAAGAAAGATAAAGAAAGGAACAGAGCAGACAGTAATCGATAGGAATGAAAAGGACAAAAGAGCCTCTCAGCGTTTTCCACCCATTCTGCTACTTTTACTTTTTTTTCTGTCCTCTTTATCTTGTTGTGTTTTTTACATTCCTCACTCTCTGCCATCAAAATGTTAAACACTTTAAGTCAGTTCCTCTCTCTTTACTACAAGCATAAATTATGAGGAATGAGCATAAGCAGCTACAAGCAACACAGCAGGAGCTGCTGATGCAGCACATGAGGAGACTGAATGGAATATCATGGCTTGAAATCATAAATCAGCATGCAAAAAGTCTCAAAATGTGTGTTTCAACATGAGGTAGCTGGTTAGGAAGAGCCAGGTGTTTTTCTCCCACCTAAACCTATCCTGGGAACACCCCATCCACAATCTCTAAGCTCCAGTTTTTGAAACTTTTTGTTCAGTTTTGTTTAGTTTTGACTTAAATTAAAATTGACTTGCTTAGTTACCTCCCATCTTGCTCACTGAACATCTGATTAGCTAAGTGCCATGTAGTGGATCAGCATACAAGATTCTATGGTGAGGCTCAGCTCTTATTTAAGTTTCTAGTACATATAAGAGGGTGAACTTATTTCTGTTGGCTTTTTATTAGCTTGGAATAGTCAGAAAAGATTTTCAAGATGTTGAGCTCCAGATCCACTGCTGTTTTGATGTTCAAAATCTGCACTTCACGTTTTCTTTCTTAGTCCTTACGTAAGAAGATTACACAAGAGAAGACTGTAATCTCCGAAATCGTTTACCATATTAAACAGCAGCCACCACCAGTGGATCTTTATCACCAGCCTGGAGCAGAAAGGAGACACGTGGCTGTATATTTGGAAACTGGTCGTTTACAGTACTCATCAATGTGTGCTGCCAGTCGTGGGCAGATGTCATCAACAGTCATTACGCAGCTCTGAAAATAGAACTAAACTTGACCTGGACAGGTCCTCAGACAATTGATAAACTGCCTCTGAACAATGGAAATGTGTGGAGTCCATTATCCCCACCAGCCTCTTGCTGCTCAGTGATCCTGCAGGCCCAGAGCTATGGCAGCGTGCGGAGGGGATGCTCAGTCAGGATGTACATGGCAAGAAGATGTCTCCTGACTCCTCAGAGTTACAGTTTCTCTATGTGTCCCTGATCAGGGACAGGACAGGAGCATCACTACCATGTCCTGGCTGATGACTGGAAATGGCAAGTGTTATTTGCCCATTGTGGTTTTTCCTTTTTTTTACTTTTCTCCAAGAACCACTGGTAAGCAAAGACAGTGAAAAGGAGGAAGTACTTTGGGGAAGAGAAGGGCAAAGTGGTTTTAAGAGTGGGGATAGTCCTGTGCAGAGCCAGGAGTTGGACTTGATGATCCTTGTAGGTTCCTTCCAGCTCAGCATTTTCTGTGACTCTATGAGAGCACCTCTGCCCTGTGTTTACTTCTTTGTCTGTCCCAGGCACTGCAGTGTGCCCTAGGAAGGGAAGGAACAGCATTAGGATGCAGAGGGGTTCCTGTGCTTCCACCTTGCCCGCTTTCCCAGACTATGTGAACTCTGCATGGAGAGCTGCTGCCATGGCCCTGACAGCCCTCCCTCAATTGCTGGGCTGTGTGGAAGGGTTCAAGCTGCCATGGTCTCACATTCACACACTTCACTAAATCTGGCTTCCTCTGCTTAGCTCCCACGACAGGATAAAGAGTACGGAGGGGAGTTCCCTCCTCCCCTTCCCTGCCCTCACCCGAGGCTGGAGAGGAACACTGGCTTCTCGTTTCCTTTGAGAAGTGCTGGCGAGGACAGGCTGTTACCGTGCGCGCACACAGTCCTTGGCAGCAGAAGTGGTCAGCTGCTCCCATGCTCCTGTTTGCTGGCTGGCATGTGGCAGAGGGCACGAGAGAGAGGAGAGCAGTGCTGCACTTCTGAAATGAGCTATATGTGCTGCGTGCCGGCAGCTCCAGCCAGCCTGCCAGGACTTGTCTGCTCGTTAGTTAGCAGGTAGAACATTACAAGTGACTCGCACTTGGTTGCTCCCCTGTGCCAGCCCCTCTGATCTCCAGCAGGCCTGGAAGACATGATTCAAGGCAGTAAGAAACGTGTTGCTTAGTCTTTGTGGAAATGCACAGCCAGCGTTTGTGTGGTAATATTATCTTTGAAACACAAGAGTGCTTTGGAAAGGCTACCAATACTGCTACACGTAATGACAACAACACACAAAATTTAAGATGTCTCTGCCAGAACGAGAATCTGATTGTCAGAAATAGCCACCAGCCCTCCCCCAGTGAAGTGGGAGGAGCGTCTCTTTGCTCTTTGCTTCTCCTTTACAATCTCTAGAAGGGTTTGTGCAGAGGGGCTTTTATGTTTGTCTATGCCCCAAAACAAGGAGGACACCACAGCAGTGATCTTTTGGTGACAGAAATTATCGAATCAAAGTTTTTTATGAACTATACAGCAGAACATGTTATGCTGTATCTGTGCAGGGGGTGATCTCTTTATTTAGCAGAACTTGCAGCAACAAATTTTTCTGACTATGGGTTTTGTTTTTATGTTTTTCTAAGCATTCTTCCTTTTGGTTGTTCTTGAAGTTGTGACATGAGATCAGAAAAGCTTATGAGCTTAAGTGACTTCTTAGAGTACCATCATTTCAAGATGAATAAGCATTCATGAAGACAGCCTGTGGGAAGTGAATTGATGTAGTATTTGAATGCCCTGACTTTATAATTCATACAAAACTCTCTCTGCAGGAGTGTGCCCAGTGCTGAAAACTTTGCCTTAGGGTTCAGCTGGATCAAGCAGTAATAAGACTGCATCAGTAGTTGAGGGGGAGGAAGAGGGGAAAACAACTTTAAAGCAGTGAAAGAAGATACCCATGATCATTGTTGTAGCAAAGCTTTTGCTCCCACAGTCTGTGGAAGCACCACATAATAGGCTGGAGAACTGACCCTGCTCTCACTGCCTGCCTTGCAGCTGCATGTGGGATTGCAGCCTCGGTGTGGGAACAGCTGGCTCAAGCAAAGGCAGCTGGCTGCTCTGCTCAGCTGTGTTTTGAGATGAGCTGTTGTCTCTTGAGGTCAGTGTGAGTTTGACAGTATAAGGAGTTCAGACCACCATCCCTCGAGAGGGTGGAGAAATCCAAAATGAGCAAATAGGGATAAGAATTACACGTTCTCGCTGAAGCTGGTTACATGATCTATTTCAGTATGGATATATTTGTTGATAAAGTGTTTTTGCCAGCAAGATACAGGAAGGAGGTTTTACTCCAGGATGAATCCACCGTTTGCATAATATTTCCATTTGGACATCATTTTAGATTTTTAAATGACTGTCAAGCAGTCATTTTAATGAGTGCTCAAACCCCCAAAGTGACTGTAGTCTAACCCCACTGCTTGCTCCTGTTTCTTTGCTGACACTCCTGTTAACTCCTGGTATTTGCCTTCTGCAGACAAACAGCCTCAGTTTGGGAATGAGCATCTTTGTCCGCACTGACTGTGAGTTCATAATGCTCACTGACAGCAACTGTTCCCAAAAGGGCTGCATGGCACCATTTCAACTGCAGAAGCACTGCACCAAAACACAACCAAGACCCAGAGAGCTTGGGTCTTCCCACCTTAGCCACCATGATCACTGCACATTTTTTAAGCATTTTCTACAAGTGTGAATTATAAAGGCAATTTTGAACTCTCTGGTGAGAGAAGTGGGGGGACCAACCTCTGCTTTGACAGCTGGGCTTCCCAGTTTTTGCCTTATTTATCACTGAGCATCCCTCAAGCTTCCTAAGTATGGAAGAAAGTCCTGAAGGTACTGTGGAGTACTTTTCTGTCTTTTGTCCCTGAATTATTTGCTGCCACATTTTTGTCAGGCATCGCTGCTCCCGTGCTAGGAGTGGGAAGGTTTGTTTGCAATTCAGGTAGAGGCCAGTCATGTGCATTTTCAGTGTTGTGATAGCTGTGTAATTAACTCCTGAGGGCATAAGACTTAGTGGTCAGTCTATAGATAGCCTATGGATCTGATAGCTGCTAATCTCATTAATCCTTGAACTCAGCTTGATTTATACCTCATTTGTTTCACCTAGTTTATAGTGATATATTACTCAGCTTCAGGAAAGAACAAAAAATAAGTGACAATGGAGCTTTTTTTCTCAGGCCTCAAACTGTCTGCAGAGAATGGAGGATTTGGCACTTATTTCTATTGCATTCTTAAATAAATGAAAATAGTCATTGGTTAGGGATAAAATATTTCCATTTTCAATCTCTCCTTAGGCTGACTCTGTGTCATATCTTCCTTTTCTGGATAGCTTTGATTGACAAATTTTATGAATGCAAACACATATGTAGTAAATTTCTAGAGATTTTAATATATTTTATATAGTATTTAATATATTATATATTTTGGCTCTCCTCCAAAAACACAGAAAGGGTTCAGTACTGCCTTAATACCAAGCCTAATTCATTCCTGGCAGGAGCAGTTTGGTGTTACACAGAAATTAAGGGGGAAGGTTGTCCTTAGGTTTTGTGAACTGTAGCTATATAGCTGTAGGGGTGTGCCTAATTAAGCTGGTGCAACCTCTAAATTAATTTGATGGAGCTATGGCATTAAAATATGTTTAAAAATGTAATGACATTTTTAAAAATGCAGGAAATTAAATAGCAGTAATCTAGCTGTTGCCCACACAAAATAGTAGGGTTAATCTATATGGGTATTTAAAGGAAAAACTGTACAGCTCCACCTCATACCTTGACTTCTGTTGCTGTGCTCAGTATGGTATTGGAAAACTTTACAGTCACTTACGTGTACAAATTGATGCTTGCACAGCACGACAGGCAATATGTTACAGGATTGATAAAACCCACACAGACAACTTTCTTGTCAACTGGCAGCTGCTCTAAGTAGCTTGCTAAGGACAAGAGACCAGAAAATTGATGTGGTGGGTTGACCCAGGCTGGATACCAGGTGCCTACCAAAGCTGCTCTGTCACTGCCCTTCCCAGCTGTGAAAGGGAGAGAAAATGTAATGAAAGGCTTGTGGGTCAAAATCAGGGCAGGGAGAGATCACTCAGCTATTACTGTCATGGGCAAAATGCACTCAGCTGGGGGAAATTAGCTTAATATATTACCAATCAAATCAGAGTAGCATAATGGGAAATGGAAACTAAATCTTAAAACACCTTCCCCCTGTCTCTCCCTTCTTCCCCATCTTCACTCCTGATTTTCTCTATCTCCTCCCCAGCCAGTGGCACAGAAGGATGGGGAATTTGGGGTTTGGTGGGCTCACCACGCATTTTCTCTGCTGCCCCTTCCTTCTCAAGAGAGGACTGCTCACACTTTTCCCTGCTCCAGCATGGGGTCTGTCCCATGGAAGACAGTCCCCCTCAAACTCATCCAACATGAGTCCTTCCCACAGGCTGCAGGGGAATCTCAGCTCCAGAGCTTTGGGCACCGCCTCCTCCTCCCTTTCCACTGACCTTGGTGTCTGCTGGGTTGTTTCTCTCACATATTCTCATTCCTCTCTTCTGATTGCTCTTGAACAGTGTCTTTTCCCTCTTCTTACATCTGTTATCCCAGAGCTAATACCAAAGTGGATGGCTTGGAGCTGGCTGGCATGGGCTCCATCGGACCTGGGGGAAACTTCAGCAGCTTCTCCCTGTAGCAACCAAAACTTTGCCACACAAACCAAGTAAAATTTAATTTCATTAATTAAAATCAACTGCTTCAACACAGAAAGCAATTTTTTTTTTTGCTACTTTCTTTCTCATTTTCCTTCCTCATCCCAGAAACAGCCAGGTGAATGTCATGTGATCAACCCCAAAAATGTACTGTCGATGCCTAAATTGAATTTATGTGGAGATGCATTAATCAGAAGCTGGCTCTCAGACAGATGGCAGTAGGTGAGGTTAGACTGAAAATGGATTAAACAAGAACAGAGAGAATCAAGAAGAAAAATATTGGTATTTTAAAAAAAAAAAGAGATAAGTAACCCTAGTAAACTTGGTTTTAAAAACTAATGAACATTATCAGATTAGCAGTTAACATGGAAGAAATAGAGGAAATTAGAGAAAAAGAATTTACAAATGATGAGCATTTGATGTGAGTTCGGAGGCCTTAGATAAGCAGAGATCAGAAAAGTGTGAACACAGACCCACGTTCCATCACACAGGAGCCAGTGTCGGACCTCTGTCATCAGGCAGTAGCTGTGCCTGGGTAAATGAACACTTGTTCTGCTTTGCAGGCAGCCCTGTCCCTATCAGCATGTGGAGATCAAGCCCCCTGAGCTTTGGACAAGGAGCTGAGGAGCTTGTGTTGGCCCTGAAGAGAGAGTTTTGCCAAATTTGTTTGCCGTTCTCATTTCTCCAGATTATAGTGCAGGTTATCAAAGATGGTTCTTGCAAACACACGTAGGAGCAATTCAGGGGGCATTCACAAAGGCTAAATTTAGCCTCAAAAGGTTTTTCTCTCCCTGCTTCCTGTAGAATTAAGAGGAAGCATTTCCTCTGGAACAAATCTGAGCACCTACAATGAACTCCCTTTGGGACACAGATGAGGATTTTTCTACTCTCCACTGACTTCAGGAAGATCCTAAGCCAAATAAACTCCTTAGGCTAAAGATGGCCTTTGCAGTTATCCTCCTGTGCAGCCTGGTCTAAGAAGCAGGAGCAGTGAATCAGTCACTAACAGATTTTGAGTCAGTTCTAGGATTTTCAAGGCTCACAGAATGCCACAACTCTTCCACTGACTTTAAACACTCCAGGGCACTGCATACGTACAGCAACTGGAAATCTGTAAGGATTGCTACACCATCAATAAATAACACACTGCAGGGCTGACATATATTCAGAACACAAGTTACAGGGTAGGACATAATTCAGAGCAGAACATGGTTTAATTAAAATGAATGCTTTTGGATGTTGTTAAAGAAACAGTGCTACAGACAAATGCTCATTTTATTGCTTATTTCTTTACTCTCTTTCTTTAATCTGCCTGTATATGGGTGTTAAGTGGACTTGCATTCCTACCAGAGCAAACCCATGAAAAACAGAGTTCTTCATTGCTTTTTTTTTTTAATGTGAAATTGTTTCTTGTGAAATTTTGTGACAGTTTCATTGTGGATCACTTATTGCATTGGGTCTGTGTGGCAAGGTTCTGGTAGCAGGGAGGGGACAGGGATGGCTAAAGGGGTGGCTTAAGGGAGCAGCTGCTGGAAACTTCCCCCATGTCCAAGAGAGCCAAAGTCAGCCGACTCCAGGACAGACCCACCACTGGTCAAGGCCAAGCCAATCAGAAATTGTAGTAATGCAATAGAAATGTGGAAATGTAGTAATATGTGATAACATATTTAAGAAGGAAAAAAATAAGTTATTGTGCAGAAGTAATTGCAGCCAGGGAAGGGAGGACTGAGAATATGTGAGAGAAACACTCTGCAGACACCAAGGTCAGTGCAGGAGGAGGGGCAGAAGCTGCTCCTGCTGCCAGAGCAGATTCCCCTGCAGCCCGTGGTGCAAACCATGGCAAGGCAGATTGTCCCCAAGCAGCCCATGAGAATCCAGAGGGGAGCAGAGACCTGCCTGCAGCCCATGAAGGAGACCCATGCCAGGGCAGTGGGATGCCCTAAAGAACGCTGTGAATCTGTGGCAAGCCCACGCTGGAGCAGGTTCCTGGGAGGGACTTGTAGACCTGTGGAGAGAGGAGCCCATGCTGGAGCAGGTTTGTTGGCAGGGATTGTGACCCCGTGGGGGACCCATGCTGGAGCAGGCTGTTCCTGAGGGACTGCACCACATGGGAAGGGACCCACTCTGGAGCAGTTCATGGAGAACTGTAGCCCTTGGGAAGGACTCATGCTGGAGGAGTCTCTGGAGGATGGTCTCCTGTGACAGGGACCCCATGCTGCAGCAGGGGAAGGACTCTTCTCCCTGAGCAGCAGCAGAAAATCTGTGATGGACTGCCCATAACTCCCATTCCCGATCTCCCTGCATCACTGCAGGGAGAGGAGACAGAGCCCAAAAACGTGGGTGGGGTGGGGGAAGGTGTTTTTGAGATTTGTTTTACTTCTCCTTATCTTACTCTGATTTTGGTTGGTAGTAAATTCAATTAATTTCTCTAAGTCAATTCCATTTCGCCCGTGATGATCACTGCGGAGTGGTCTCTCCCTGCCCTTATATTGACCCATAAGCTTTTCTATATATTCTCTCCTCCCTGTCCAGCTGAGGAGGACAGTGACAGAGCAGCTCTGGTGGGCACCTGGCAACCAGACTGGATCAATGCAAAACATATATTTAAATAATCACAGATCTGAAAAACAGTATAAGAGTTTGTAGTAAGTGACGGAGTCAAATGAGAGAAATTTAAGATTCGTCTCACTACTCATCCAGTCTCTGAGCTAAGGAGAGGGAATATCTTGGTGCTCCTATTCTCACTGATTTAACAAAATCATCCTGGTGTTTCCTCAGCAGTTAATTGTCTGTGTTCATGACAGCAGTGGGGAATGAGACAGTGGTGTCTTTCCTGTGTTGAGACATCACCTCAGTCATAGCAGATTGTGATGGTACAAAAGCAGTTACATCAACCTAGATCCCATCTTCTGTGCTTATGCAAAATGCTTATAGCTCTGTATTATTAGAAAATGAGATCAGTAGATGACACTGAGGAACTAATCACTTAAGACTTTCTTCATTAACTTTATTAATGAACTGTACATTCTTCTTGGCTGTCTGAAGAGTTTTGGTTATCCAAAAGGGTGTAGTATTATGAGGAAAATCTCATTCACAGAATCAGTTGAGAGAGTTTCAGAAAAGGCTTTGTGGAAAGGGGAAGGGCAGTAGGGGGAACATGAGAGGACACTGTAATGAAAAGCCAGCAGAAATGTGTCTTGTTCCAATGAAAATGGGAAATGCTGGAGAGAGAATGGGTCACTGCGGGCTACTTAAACAAGTAAAACTAAAATATGAACTGTGCTAGAAACAGAAAACTGGAGGGTCACCAAAACAGGGTTTTATATTCCAACTTCAGTACACAGGAGAGAAACAGGGACAGCAGGAGGATACACTGAAACAGCTGCCAAGAGGTTAAAAATAATATGAAAAGACTGTGTTATAAGTCTTGAAGGCACAATAACACAAAATTACTTGACCAAGAAAGTATTAATTGTAATTAATTTGTAATAAGGAGATAAATTTTTGAGACCAGTCCTTATTCTCCCTAATTGGACTTTTGCCATGAAGTTTATTGGGAAGGAGATTAAACTTTAAATAACGGCTTGCTTAAGAAATCATTGATGTAATTATGAACTGCTGGGAAAAAGTAACTAAGAAATACGTAGTGAAATATCACCACTTGAACAAACGCATCTGAGTGTTCCTTCAAATATTTAAGGGACTGATGGAACAGCTAGTTGCTAAAAAACCCCACAGAGAATTGAGGAAGTATCAGGAGACTAATAAAATGTCATTATGCCAGAAGTCTTTAAAAACTGAATTAAGAGTAACTATGGAAACTATTGTCTTATGGGCATGGCTCCAAATTGAAACAAATACTATAAATAGTGAAGCTGAAGGGGAAAATGTATTTATATGGGGGTGAATAGTGTAACAAGACCCTGATACAGTGCAGGTGTACTGCAGTAAACCAAGCCAGGCCATTTAGAATGTTTATCCCTGCACATCTTTTGCAATGAAGCCAGAAGATTAGCAGAAGACAGAATAGCATCAAGACTTTACAAAGACATTTGATGCTGTGCCACATAATATCTTAAGGAAATTACTGAAACAAGTCAGCTGGGGCTAAAATTCACTTAAAGGTATCAAAGCTGGCCACTGAGCTGTGGACTGAAACTAAATCTGAATAGCAGTCGGCATTGTCAAGGATAAACAGACAGTAGTATCCTTTAAAGTTCAAGATATGGTCCAGGATCTGGAGGACAGGCACTAATTAAATGTGAAAGTGGTTACATGTGTTGGAAGACTGATTAACAGCACAGAGGAGAGAGGTTCAGATTGCTCTCTAAGGTTACTCTGGATCTCATAAAGGGAGGCTAAACTTAAAATGAAATTAATAAGTGATAATGCTAAGCATTAGCATTACTTTGGCAGTACTTTGTGCCCATTAGGGAACAAATAAATTTTATGAACTACAGATCTTTTTTTTTTTTTGCATATGAAAGAATTTGTCTTCCTTAGATGCTTATTCAGACTCTATAAAGCTAATCAGAAAACTGAAATTCAGAAAGTAGCACTGCCAATAACATCAATAAAATGATAATTTGATATCTTTCTTAGTCTGAGAGGAATAGTCCCTTTTAATTGTTTATGTTGCTTAATTAGGTTGAGATTTGCACACCCAGCCGGTGCCGTCAGAGGGCTCCATACTCTGGAGCTTTCCTTATGAATGAGGACGGCAGTGGTGGGTGGTAAGGAGTGAAGGGTTGGATAACAGGGCATTTCTGTGACTGTCCTGGCTCACACCAGGGGCTTACCCAGGAGAGTACAGTCCCTTCAGCAGTGGCTGAAAATGGGTGTTCACAGGAGATAAAGGGCACGACAAGCACATATAACAGTCTTCCCTGGACTCTATTGGTTTTCAGCTTAGGGCTCAGTCACTCTCAGCTCAGTCACTTATGGTTTTAGTAACTCTAAACGATTCCTTTTGCATGAACTTTTCCAGCCTTCCCTTGAATGAGCAAAAATTTCTCGCACAGGCACTGTTCTTTACGCTTACAACTGTGGCACCCCTTGCAGGAAGTACCAACCACCTCCTTCCGTTTGCTCTGAGGCTGTTGCTGTTAACTGCAATTGAAACCCTCCAACTCCTGTACTGGGAGACTTGGCAGAGTCAGACTCTGGCTACCCTGTTTGTGCCACTCGTGTTTTAGTTAGCGAATTTCTATCTTATATGCCCTTGGTTGTCTTTTTCACCGAGTGATTTTCTTTTTATCCAAGTTGTAGATTAGTTTTGCCTACACTGAAGCTGTTTTTCCAGATTCATGAGTAGGTTTCCTGGCACCAGAAGTCACAAGATTGCCTCAGAACTGTATCTTTGATGTTTTAAAGAATTCTTTATGGCCTTGCAAGAGAAGCTTGAATGCATAAACTGAATGCAATTGCTGAAATGAAGCCCTCTGAACAAGGAAGGAGAGACATTTTGAGATGCATGCACCTCACTGGAGAGTTCCCAGAAGCTGTGGGGCTTCCCAGCATCTCAAACACCACTGAAGCAGAAAACAGCAGGCAGAGACATTTCCAGGAGAGCTGAAGCCTCACTGCTGGACTTGGTGTCAGGATGCCTGGCCGTGGGTGTCACCTTTGCAGAAAGAGGGAGAGAGACTCACTCCAGAGCTTAGAATAAACACTGCTGCTCTGCCTTGCATTTTCCTAGAGTATAAAAGGACCTCTGCCATCATCCTCATTGTTTGAGCACTTGAGGAGACTCTTGCTTTGTTATCTGAGAAAAAAACAAAGAGGTTCCTGGTTAGATACTGTAACTAGTGCTCTAAATTGTCGTACATCGACATCTGTCTCAGCAAAGGATGCAGTGTCACACCACACATTAACTCTATGGAGTCATGGCTTTCACTTAGGGTCTTAAGTTTTGGGGTGGGTTTTTTGTCCTTCTGTCACCAGCCTGTGGATTTTTACTTCAGTTCTACGGTGTTTCAATAATATTTTGCACATAGTCTTTTTCAAGTGTCTGCCTTTGCACACTTGAAATTTTTGGACATGTCCATTAGAGACAGAGAATGTCTGCAAAATTGCAAAAAATTTATTTCCATGAAACTTCAGGGATTAGTTGCTAAGTTTAGTCAGTGCACCTTTTAGGACTGACCTTGAATACTGATTTTCATTCTTTTTTCTGTCTGTCCTTTGATATTTTGCTTTTCTCCTCAAAAGTGACATATTAATAGGAGCAAAAAAAATGCCAAAATGCTGTCTTTAACTCCTCCCAGTTTTTTTTTCCTGAAAACCATGTCTGTAGCCTTTTTGCCTTCTGCTTGCACAGTCCACTGAGCAATAACACAAGTCGTTTTTTATTCCCAAGTGAGAAGGCAGAGCTGGAACTCTGAGTCTTGCTGAGGTCTGAGAAAGGGGATTTCTCTTATAACTTGCAGATAAAAACCTGCTACAACGAAATACAAAAGAGCTTTCAAATAGTGAGAGTGGGATTGCTCTGTGTGCAGAATCAGCTCTGTGCTGTGCTCTGCTGCTAATGCATAGCAGTTTTCCCAAAACAGAGTGAGCACAGGTGGGGCTGAACTTTGTCATCACATGGGGAGGAAAGGAATACACAGGAATCCCTTTTCCCCTTGCTTTATGGCATGAATGAGGTTGTGCCTTTTAGGAAAGAAGCCACACACCTCTCCAGCTGGCTGGCAGCCTCTGCCTTTCTGCTGTAGAGTGGTAGCCCTGCAGCAAGCTCTCGCTGACCTACCTGGGGGACTGTGAATGCCAGGCTGAGGCAGGAGAGCTGAGAGTGTTGAACCTCGTCAGGCAAGAGCTGCGTGTCACAGCTCACGTGTCCTGCTGTGTGCATCACGCTAGAAAATGCTGCTTCTCCTGCCTTGTGTGAGGTTACTGTAATGACAGACACATTGTTGTTGAACTACACAAGTTGGTAAGATTCTGTTTATCTAAGTGTTGAAAGTCTTAGAGGTTGCTGTTGTGGTAAATTCTTTGCAAGCTTTTGCAGTTCTAAACACACGACCCTCTGCTGTCTCTAATGTAGTGCTGCCATTGGCAGACTTTCCATTACATAATGTTGACCCATATTTGTGATATGTGACATTTTTTGCTAAACACTTGTCAGGGATAATCTGTCACAGAATAAACTTTCTGATTATATGCTGAGACTGTCAACCTTTAGCACAAACATAACTTTGCCTCAGACAATGACATTCCGTGTTAAGACAAGCAGAGTATAGTTCTCTCAGGTGAAAAAAATGCCATGAGAGCATTGTGTGCTCTGAGACTGAAATACCTAGGACTAAATTCATTGCCAAGTGATTGCATGGGATCACATCTGTGAGTAATTTGAGCTTTAAAATAAGGTTGATCCGTTGCTCAGGTGATGGGAGTAGTGATAGGCTGAAGGAAGCACACAGTCTGAAGTGTGACTCTGCAAAATACTCTCTCAGGCAGATCTAGCTTTAGAAGAGTGGAGCTATGGAAAAGATTTCTCTGCTCTACACTTACATTTAAGTCTGCTGGTATTTGGAGAGTTAATCAATCTTTTCTTAAAAAAATTGTAATGGTTTGGGGAAAGAAATAGATATAGCTCAGACAGGGGTTATTGCTACGAGGTAGCTGAGAAATGAGAGACCTTTGAGGAATGGGAACACCCCCAAAGCTGCCTGCTTTCAAAGAGCTATGCAAAATCCATCCGTTCTTAAAAACCTGATTTCGGTTGCATAGAATAAGAAGTAGAGGAGAGAAAGCTGTATAAAATAGAGACAGAGAGAAGAAATAGGGAATTCTCTCAGTATTCAAGAACAGTGCCTGTTTCAAATGGACTTTATATAATGTTATAGCAAAGAAGTAACAAGATTGTGTGAGCTGCTGAAGTGTCTGCCACATTGTAGAAGGGAATTAATGTGGAACATGAGGCTGAGGGACTAAATACACCATCTTCAGAGAAAGAAATTTTCCAGCCTTACGTAGGAGATGCCTGTGTGCTAAGAACAGTTTCAATATCAAGGAGAAAGGTTTTGCTTCAGTGCAGGGAATTAATGCTTGTCAGAGACAAAATTAAAACCTGATGAATGCAGTCTCACCCACTTTAATTTCTTCCCTTTCTGATTCTATATTTGTCCTCATTCTGTCTGTGAATTCATTCATATATTCCTCTCCCTTCCCACCTCCCCACTGACTCACACTCTCCCTTCCTGTTATTACTTCCTTTTCATTTTCTCTTCCTTTAGGTTCCCTTCCCACTCATTCCATTTCTCCTCTGTTTGACCCCTCTGCACACATATTCCATCCTGATGAAAAACATCAGAGAAACGAAGAGCAGGAAAAAATAAAAAGAACAAGAAAGAGTGGGGGGGAAGGGGAGATGGTGTGTAAAGAGTACACAGCCCCAGAAGGGTGCTCAGCATTGCTCTTTCTCCCCAGGATGTACTATAGATTTTTGAAGGTGTCAGAGGTATCCAGGTTCCTAAAACCTATTCCTTGCTTCTAGACTGCAACAGGACTGCAACACTTGGCAGTGGCTTCATGCAAGGCAGCATCAGAGTTCATTTTCTGAGATTAGTGTCCCTGGAAACCATCATAAAGAATGGAAGGATTGCAAAGTCCAGTGTTAGTGGAATGACAGCCATCTAGCTGTGCATGGGGCTTGCTACTGTGCCAGATCACTGAGGACTGGGAGGACACAGGGTGTTCTTGGGACTGCAGAAACAGAAATGGGAGCTTTAGGGACTCTCTGGGACTTGCTGTCATGCAATGCTGACCAAGAAACATCACAGCCTCAGTCTTGGTGGGAGCCTGCACTCAATGAACTGCTGTTTCTCAAAGCAACCAGTGTTGATGTCACATGATCAGTGGCTAAATGGCATCAGTTTTGGTTTGGTGAAAAAACACGCTGGTGCCAGGAATGCTTGCTGTAATGTCTGCTAGGAAATGGGCTCAAACCACTTTGTCTGGACACTGGTGGTCCCATCCTCGCATGGTGAGCTTGATTCCAAAGTCAGTCTGTGACCTGGAGAAAGCAGTGCACTCCTGCAGGCCCAGAGGCTGCTCCTTTGTCCAGCCCGCAGGTGTGTGGTGGGGAGGGAGCTGAGCTCTCACACCTGATGATGGCACAGTGCTACACAAGTTTAATTTATTATCCTATTACTCTTTAAATTGCCTCCTTTTCTGGCCCCATTCCTGAAGCTGGGAACTGATAAATAAATACTTTTCAAAAAAGCTCGAAAGGAATGGCACCACTGCCATGTGGATTATTTCTCCTTCCCACAAAAAAGGCAGGTGGGAAGTGTGCAGGGCAGATAGTCAGAAACGGCTCATTCCCGTACCTTCTCTTGCTGATAATAACCTTCTGCCAGCTTTTCTAGGTTTATCAATCTAAAACCGGCTAATATTTCTTTCTGCAAATCCTTGCATAATGGAAGGAGCAGAGTGGACGGCAGAGCCCTGGCCGCTGGGTGTGACAGCGCACGGCGGTCATAGTGGGCTGTGCGCTTAGGGAAGGGGAAGTCGCTAGCGGTGGCTTGGGGGTGGCTTTGCCTCGGGCGACTCCGTCGGGTTACGGAGTAAGGTCGAAACAAGCCCCGCCGCGGCGGTGGGCAGCTGTGCTCGAGGCAGGCCGGCCGGTAGCCGGACCCGCGGTTCGCAGGGCCTGACCCGGAGGGGCTGGACTCCCCGGGAGCTTCCCGCGGCGGCGAGGCCGCCGTTACATAAGGAGCGGAGGGGGAAGGGACGGTTCCGAGGCGGCGGCCGCGGCCCCTTTAAACGCGGATCCCGGGGCGCGCCGGGCGCCCGCCTCGCTGCTGCCCCCTCCCCGGCTCGCTGCGGTGACAAATCCGCTCCTCGCCCGCCTCCTCCGCGAGCGCTCGCAGCCGAGCCGAGCCGGGCGGCTCCGGGAAGCGCTGCTGCGCGGCTCTGCACCGGAGCCGGCCAGCCCCAGCCCCAGCCCCCGGCCAAGCCACAGCAGGCAGCGGCGAGGGGCGCGATGGAGGCTCCGCGCCTGGCGCACACCATGAGCAGCCCCACGAGCCCCTGCGAGGAGGTGATCAAGAACCTCAGCCTGGAGGCGATTCAGCTCTGCGATAGGGACGGTAAGCCCGGGCTCGGCGCGGCTAATCCCTGCAGACGTAAGATGCTGCTGCCCTCATGGATGCTAATGCAAATTAATCCGCGCGTCGTATGGTCCTTTGTTATCCCCCACGAATTTGTAGGTTCGAGTGTTCCCCACCCCTCCCGCCGCTGCCGCCACCCTCCTGCCATTGAGAACAAAAGAAGAAGAGAAGGTTGCACCTTGCTGGAGGGAAGGGAGGGAGAACCGCCGCTCCCTAAGCCGTGCCTTGGCGTTGCGGCGCGATTACCCCGGGCAAGCCTGATGCAGGAATGCCAAGAATGGGCGCCGGGGCTTGTTCTGGGAGAGGCAGCAAGGAGAGCCAGAGCCCGAGCTGCGGCGAGTGCGGAGCTAGGGATGGGCTAGTGGCCCCAGGGGTTTTTGTTGCCCGCGGTCTCCAAAGTCCTTTGTATTAGGGGGCAAGTCCCGTTCTTCAGGTAGACGGGCGGGTGTGCCGGCTGGCGCGGGCAAGCGGCCAGACTTGTTGCCGGTCCCTCGTGAGGGCCGTGAGGCGGCGAGCGGACCGAGCCCCGGGCTCGCGGGATGTGTCGGGGGGAGCCCGAGCGGAGGCGGTTCAGCACCGCGGACAGCGCCGCGCCGCGCCCGCCCCGCCGCGGGGACCGCAGCGCCCCGGGGACAGCGGCTGGCCGGCCGGCCGCCCTCTGCTCCCCGGCAGGAACGCGAAGTTTGGTTTCTGAGTAGCAGGTGCGGGAGTCAAAGGTTGTCCGTGTTGAAGCAAGCAGATAAATGTCAGGTGGTGACGAGGGACAGCCAAAACAAGTGTACGTGCTCGGAGCAGCGCTGACGGCTGGCTAGGGGAGAACAGAGACGCGTCGTGGTACACAACTGTGACTGACAAAACTAAACAGACTCGCTGGCTGTCAAACAATGAACTGATATTCTTTTGTGGAGTGGCGTACGATTTGTTCTCATGTATCAGATAATTTCTATCTCGTCATTTCACATCGAATTACTAAAAATGACTTCTCATTTTTGGATGCAAAATGTGCTTGGGGTGTGGAATTTATGTTACCTAGTAAATGTACCAAGGAATGGAGATACTGTATCAGTGACTGGTACAGCTGAATTAATGAAACTATTTCCCTGTGGTGAGTGTATATTTGGAGCACAACTGTTAAAGCTGATGGCTATAGAGGGAGTCAGGCCAGTTTTCTCTGTTATGTTTTACAAATTGGTATTAAATACTTCACCTTTTTTGACCTAGGCAGACTCTAACATTTAAAAATTAATTTTTGTAAGCTCTTTATTTTTCTTTTAATATCAAAAAAATGATGAGACATTGAAAAGTCTCAGTTATTATTTTTATCAATATCAGTTTTTTTTACCAGTATTATTTTCATACCTACATTAGGAATTATTTGGGTTTTTTCCTTTTAATGTTGGAATTTAAGATACAAGCACTTCCATCCATTCATGCCTTCCTCGCTGCCACAGGAAACTGAACTATGTTTATAGTAGTGGAGACTACACTGGGGGTTTTGTTAAAATACTTTTTCACATATATTCCTTTTAATTAATAGTAGACATAATTAAAATAAATGATGCAGTCTTTCATATCTGTGTACCCTAAGTAATTGTAGTGAAGTAGTCCATGTTAATCGTGACAAACTCTATTTGAATCAACNAGTCCCGTTCTTCAGGTAGACGGGCGGGTGTGCCGGCTGGCGCGGGCAAGCGGCCAGACTTGTTGCCGGTCCCTCGTGAGGGCCGTGAGGCGGCGAGCGGACCGAGCCCCGGGCTCGCGGGATGTGTCGGGGGGAGCCCGAGCGGAGGCGGTTCAGCACCGCGGACAGCGCCGCGCCGCGCCCGCCCCGCCGCGGGGACCGCAGCGCCCCGGGGACAGCGGCTGGCCGGCCGGCCGCCCTCTGCTCCCCGGCAGGAACGCGAAGTTTGGTTTCTGAGTAGCAGGTGCGGGAGTCAAAGGTTGTCCGTGTTGAAGCAAGCAGATAAATGTCAGGTGGTGACGAGGGACAGCCAAAACAAGTGTACGTGCTCGGAGCAGCGCTGACGGCTGGCTAGGGGAGAACAGAGACGCGTCGTGGTACACAACTGTGACTGACAAAACTAAACAGACTCGCTGGCTGTCAAACAATGAACTGATATTCTTTTGTGGAGTGGCGTACGATTTGTTCTCATGTATCAGATAATTTCTATCTCGTCATTTCACATCGAATTACTAAAAATGACTTCTCATTTTTGGATGCAAAATGTGCTTGGGGTGTGGAATTTATGTTACCTAGTAAATGTACCAAGGAATGGAGATACTGTATCAGTGACTGGTACAGCTGAATTAATGAAACTATTTCCCTGTGGTGAGTGTATATTTGGAGCACAACTGTTAAAGCTGATGGCTATAGAGGGAGTCAGGCCAGTTTTCTCTGTTATGTTTTACAAATTGGTATTAAATACTTCACCTTTTTTGACCTAGGCAGACTCTAACATTTAAAAATTAATTTTTGTAAGCTCTTTATTTTTCTTTTAATATCAAAAAAATGATGAGACATTGAAAAGTCTCAGTTATTATTTTTATCAATATCAGGTTTTTTTACCAGTATTATTTTCATACCTACATTAGGAATTATTTGGGTTTTTTCCTTTTAATGTTGGAATTTAAGATACAAGCACTTCCATCCATTCATGCCTTCCTCGCTGCCACAGGAAACTGAACTATGTTTATAGTAGTGGAGACTACACTGGGGGTTTTGTTAAAATACTTTTTCACATATATTCCTTTTAATTAATAGTAGACATAATTAAAATAAATGATGCAGTCTTTCATATCTGTGTACCCTAAGTAATTGTAGTGAAGTAGTCCATGTTAATCGTGACAAACTCTATTTGAATCAACATGCAAGAGTGGAGGACTGCTTGCTTCCTATGGACTAATGTCATACAGACAAACAAATGGAAAAATATAGTATTTTTCGTTTCAGTTCCTTTTTAATTAGACTTCACTGGAAAACAACAACTTTCCTGTAGATGTGGCTTTACAAACTAACCTTCATCAAGCAAGCTGCCATCATCCAGGCCGTTGCTTCCCCAGTACGTGGCTGAACTGGCAAAGGAGGTGCCTGTATTGGGGATGGCAGAGGGACAGCTCAGTGCCTCGGCGGGCACAGGGCTGCTCTGGAGCGTACTCCAGTGTTTCCTACAGGTGGCACTTATGCATCAGAAAGCTTGATTTAATGGAAACACAAAACAAGGAAGCAAAGGTTAAGGCATTCCTCTTTGAGATAAGCATACAAATGTACACGCCACTCTTTTAGGTCCCTGAGTGTGTACAGGGGTACATTTGTATTATAAATACATGCAATTTATTTTAGGGATCTTTGTTGAAAAGGGTGATGCTCTCAAGGTGATTGGCATCAATAAGGCTCAACAAAGTCTTGTGATAAATAGCAATGTATTAACATAGTAAATTATAAATGTGCTAGATTTTCATATTCTGAAAATGTCCTTGGTCTTTAAACTGTAGTAACTATAAAGACAGCCAGTGAAATCATAACATTATACATCCAACTATGACAAATTCGGCAATACACTTAGCTGGAATTGCAAGCACTGCTGCAGTAAAAACCATAAGCAGTAATGGAAAATTTATGTAGATAGCAAAATATTTTTCTTGTTTTCTAAGATGAGAGAATTAATGTTGAGATGTTTGGTATGCAGCAAACTGGGTTATACCTCCTGTGAAGGGATATACAGGAGCCGCAAATCTAGAAATTGGAGTAAGCAATTAATAATATCCTGACAGTTCATCTATTTTTGGATTTTCCTCTACGTTTCTTTCAGTGTTGTTTTTCTAGGCATTTCCATCTCTCTTAATGAATCAAGGCAATTTAAAGACTTAAAAATGTTAAATAAGAGATAATAAATGTATGCACTTTGAAATTTTTTTTTTTTAAGATAAAAACTACTGATGAGATTTGGTTCAAAGTGAATGCAACATTATAAAGCCAATTATGAGCTGTTATTTTCAAAGGCATCTTGCATTATTTGCTCTTCTTCTTTTACATGGGTCTAATAGCACAGCTCAGTCTGAGGTGCAGTCTAAAGTGCAGTTCTTCAGAACTCTCTTGAACTTACTTTGTGCCTAGGAAAAAGTGTAGCATTTGTTATTTTCCTTTGCCATATTTGAACATTGTAGCCATACTTCTGTAAGCTTAGGCCAGGAATGAATGTTTAATCAGTGCTGAACATTCTGGTGACCTTTTCATAAAATTTGTATTAGCCTTACCTGGGGATTAAACCTTGAGTAGATGAATGGATGTCTTTTGTTTCATGAGCACGCAATGATATGGAAATATAGCTGATGTCAGAAAACCATAAGTCTTGGCAAAAAACAAGCTTTTTATAGGCTTGGTAGAAGAGCGTTGGATGTCAGCAGCTGAATTTCCCGCAGCTCCTCTGTGGCTGTGCCGTGCTCCCCCTACAGATGCGCCGTGGCTGTGGTCCCGCCAGGCCGAGGGCGGCGACGCCGTCATCCACTCCCGCTGCCCTTCCTCGGCAGAGACAGAGGGAAAGCAGGAGACTTCTGTCAAAACGACACCCGTCAAGATGCGGGAAGGAGAAGAGCAGAGAAATAAACCTTCAAAGAGGATGCTGGAACTTGGGGCACGCAGACGAGGGAGTCAGGCAAGAAAACCGGACTCTGGAGGTTCTAACAGAGAAGGGGCAGTGGCTGGTCAAGGGTGGAAGAACAGGAAAGACTTGCAAGATGGGGATTAGGTTAAACGGGAATTGGACAAAATAACCCTGAATGAAAAGGGGAGAAGAAGATAAAGGAGCAAGGGAGGCAATTTAAGTTCAGGCAGCATGCCCAGGGAAGTAAAGCTGGGGGGGGGGAAAAAGTGAGGGCATGTTCACCCAGATTAATTTGAAGAATGAGGAAGTTCATGAGGGGGGTTACTGGGCAGTTTGGACCACAGAGCTCAGGAGTAAAGGAATTCAGCTAGAACTTGCTGAGCAGAGATACTGGGACTGAAAGGACAGCCTGAGGAATGAAGGACAGGACTTTTGAAGTGTGACTGGGGAAGAAGAAGGAAAGGGACAGGAACAGGTTCAAGGAAAAGAGCAGAAGCAGCCGTGCTTTGGTGTGACTGCCACAGAAGGGTCAATGTGTATCAGTGCATGACATCTTCCAAAGCCACACGACCCCAGGATGACAAATTCTCCTTGTTCATTTGCCAGCAGAGAAGGGTACCATGGAGTACCTAGAGTCAGTGGCTGCTGCTGACTTCGGTGAGAGTAGGACTTCTTAAAAAAAAGACTTTGAAGAGAACATCAACCACATTAAGTAACTTCCCCGTGCTCCAGTTTTCCATGTGTAAAATGGAAGCATATAGCTGCCTCCCCTCACAGCAATGTTTTCAAAATAAACTAATGAATGTTTGTTAATCAGACACTGTAGTAGCCTGGAAAACCCATGAGGTGAATGGAAAAACCCATGATGAAATTCATAATTTTGTCTTCAGAGAAGAATATGAATAATGAGCAGCAAATAAGTCCTGGGACTGCACGCTGAACAAAAGCAAATAGCTGTTATGAGAAAAACAGTTCATTATGTATGCTGAATGAATCAGAATTTATGTGGAAAAATTAGTACGTAATCATGCAGTTAAAGGCTATATCATAATCTAAACAAAGTGTCCAATATAAGGTTAGTAAAGTGTGCTTCATTCTGGTGTTTTCTAACCACTGATGGCTTGAACTATACAATCTCACTAATGTGCTTTTAAACTTTTTTTCTGCCTTCATATATTTGAAGAAAGTATTAGAACATCAGGAGCAGAGCTGGAACTGGTGTCTTGGCCAGTTTCAGTCAATTTCATCACCTCCCAAACTCTTGGCACCATCACAACTGTTTAGTCTACCAGGCTTGTATAAAAACATTACATCATATAAGCTAAGATGTCATTTCTGGTTTATGTAAACAGCTTGCATCTTTGGCTTTTCATGTTTCTTGAGCATGTCTCGTGTTTTCTAATTTATTTCAGGAGTTTATTATCATGCTGGATTTATTGGAGGATTTGGAAATATTTTTCTGGGGTTTATTAATTGCGGTTTTCATTACCATACTGTGTACACATTCACCTCTCAAACAGAAGAGATAAAGTAGCATCATCCAGTCTCTGGATGCAATCTTCAAATCCCCTTTTTGGCATTATGGAGCAGTTGCACTGTTATTTCTGCAATGTCATCATGTATGTCTGAGAGGTGGGAAAAAAAATCAAATATCTAGGCAGACTCCCACATGAGGGACAACTGAGAGATCCAAATTTCACAGTAATTCTTACTGTCCTGAATCTTTTTTGTTGAAGAATTATTTGTTTAAAAAAAAAAAACTATGACACTTCTGAGCACAGTTCATATTTTCTGTATTCAGCATAATAGAGAAGTGCTTGTATTTGTGATATTTTGACACAAAATTCAGAGTTATGATTACTGTTGGTTTGTTCCTCTCAAATTTGGAGATTTAAATTCACTCTTTTCAAAATGCAAACTGTATCACTTTTCTAGGGCTTGAGTGGTGGAATGACCAAAAAATACACTTCTTCCATAAAATTATGTCTCACGTTGCTGAACTCTTGAACATTGTGATGGTTTTGGTTTTGGTTTTTTTGAGGGTTTTTTGTGACAAACATTAATGCTGGTTCAGGTAGGAGTTAAAATCTAGTCCATCTCTTCGAAAGCTCTCTTGCTGCAAAGAAAAATACTAATTACTGTTTTAACTTTACATTCTTGCCAGAGACTAAGATTTCACATATTCCTCATTGTTAGAACAGGAGAATACTAAATGGAGCCAAGCAGCAAGTCTTCATGAATGACCTTTAGAGTTGTGGAAGAGAAGAAAACTAGTGATTTGCTTATGTCCTCCACTTCAGCAAGTGTTTCACCCTGTCTTGGTTTATATCACAAGTAAGGATGTCCCTGAGTAGTGAGGCTTTGCTGGAAACTGGCTATTCAACATTGTGGTGTCAAGAGATGTAGTCATCCAAATTCTTCCTTTATATGCATGAATTTTTAGGGTTATTTTCCTTCATTCTTCCCTCTCATCTTCCCTTAGAGCTTTATCATGCCCAAATCTGCTGAATTGATTGAGCTATTTCGTCTGGCAATAACCAAGTTATATATTATTAGCTTTTTATATTTTGCCTGCCATTCTATTTCTGCCTCTTTTCATTCAATTATTCTTTACTATGAGATCCTTTATAAAGCTACTGAAATGCTTGATGTGTTACTATGCTAGATTCACCTACAGAATCACTGTTCTTTCCCAGTGCTGATATTGCTGGGTAGAAACTCAAACATATAGTATAGCTTTTGTAGTTAATTTCTAGTCAATTTTATACTTAAAGCATTTTAATCATCACTGTCTCCTGTGTCTGTTCCTTCTTCTTTGTGTTTGTTTCAGATTACAGTTCCCAGATGCATTTTTATTTATTCTGTAACAGAAGCCATTGTAGCACTTCCTACTTATGCTTCTAAGCCATTTGTGCTTGCAGCTCCTTCTGTTTCATGTTGTCTGCAATACAAAAATGTGATCTCTCTTTAGATCATTCACAAAGACACAAAGCCTGGAAGTAGCCACAGGGTCTATGGAAGCCCAGTGGACACGTGAGCTCCTTCTGGTTTTTCCATATGTGAGTCTCACCTCTGCCAGCCCTGGTTCAGCCCTGCAGATCAGTAGTTCTCAGTGAGTACAATGGCAGGGGAAATCATTTAGGGAAGAGAAATTCTAACCCCTCCAGCCTCTGAGAAACAGTCCTTAAGAAGAAGAAGCCAAGCCCACCCCTGGCTTAAAATTTCATGTATCTTCTGCAAATCTCAAAGACTAAGCTTATTGAGGAAGAGTTAAGCCATTGCTATCTAATTTGTCTTTTCATCTTAAATTAGATTTTTCTATTTTACTAGCAATTTTCATCTGAACCTACTAATCTGGTAGCTCTACACCACCACTTGTAAGAAGTGTTCTGAGCTCATGTTTCCAAATTCACGATGTACCCTGCCATACCCTGCCATTCTGCCATACAGTCTAATTCAGAGGACACCCAGAATGCCAATTCAGTCTTTCCAACAGCTTTCCAGTGATATTTCTGGTCCCAGAGCCATAGATTCTAGTAGAGGCAGGGTATCCCTTCTGTCATGTCAGGTGTGTTGAGGAGAGACTCTATCATATTCTTATTTAGATTTCTCTGGTATTTCATCATTGATTTTTGAATGGGCTCCAGTCAGGCACTGTTGTCTCCAAAAGCCTTGCTGAAGCCCGTTTTCTGACCTTGATTTTTCATTCTGGGACTTCTCTGCCTGATTATTTTTCCATTTTTTCCCCTAGAATCTAGAAAGATCTGCTCCTTTACCCATTCCTTGTCATTTCCTCCATCTTCTATTGTTCATGGCTTCTAAACAGCGGGTTTGAAGGCTCTGCCTTTTCTGAATACGGCAGTGTTTTCAGTCCCCTTTGTGCAACTGCTGGAGTAGTGGCAGTATCTTCCACCCCGACTGAGGAGCTAATCTTTAAAAGTCCTCCCAGTCTGAATTTTTCTTAGAGCACTCAGGACTGTAGGTACATCTTCTGTCCTGCCAGCGTGGGAGGCCTTTCGTGGTTTTTGTGACCTAAAGGCTGTATTTAATTCTGGCTGAAGAGAGCCCATGGGCTTAAACTACGTCTTCTGTTCTCTTTTGACACAATTTTGAAGCATTTTTATTGCAGAGCACTTTCTTCAAGAATTTGTAAGCATATCTGGAGAAATAGTACTAACACTACCAGTACAGGATGTGTGTATAAAATATGTCACTGCTACAGAAAAGTATGAACAAAGGCAGTGTTTAGGCAGTCAGAACTAAAGAAAACTGTGCTCCAGGATCACTTTGTGTGATTTCCTCACTAGGGTTTGTTCTACAGTGATGCATTCTTTATTTGACCTTGAATTCTTTTCCTTCAGCACAGGAGATTTGGTTAGAATTCATTGTAGCATTTGTAACTGAATCAGTTTCCACAGTGGTGTTTGCAGTTGAATCATTAGTCAGTTTTGTTTTATTGTTCTCAAAGCGTTCTTGTTTCATTTCTGCTTGAATGCACAAGGTGTTTTGCATGGATGTTTCCAAAAGCAATGATTAGCTGTACTGTTTTCATAGCCTAGCAAGTGTTCCTCTGAGTCTTGACAGGTGTAGCTGCTGCCAAGAATGGGAAGCCTTAAAACTAGTTTGGTGTTGCTCTTTCATTCCTGCAGGGTGACAGAAAGTATTATCAGGGTTGTACTCTTAGTTCCAAGTGTGGAGTGGAGTCTGGAGTTTATTTCTTTGATATTGGAGAAAGCCATCCCCAGCTGGCAGCTCCAGGAGAAGCACAGTTGGAGGAATTGCCATATTAAGCTTTGTACATCCAAGCACTCTTGTTTGGAGAATTCTTCGGTTTGCAATGATCAGAAGCATCCCATGAATTTCTTTCCTGAGCTGTTCCATTGCCTTCAGTAAGACTTGGTGTAAAAAACAATTTGCATTCATAATGGAGCATGATTAAGGACTTATAGGTGCTGTATTTTCCTAGTTTTTGGTGTGTGTGTTCTATCTTATTTCATACAGATAGACATCTCATTTGGAATTTTTCTCTATAAGTTGCATTTTGTCTGGATTTAATCTGTCTTTTTTTATAAGATAGATTTATATATTTGTTTATGTATTTAACCTGTATTTATATTCTGCATTTAACTTTTGGCTAGAAATAACATTTTAAAAAGATTATTCTGAGCATTTTTTTTACAGTTCACTTGTGTTTCATAGTTGAAAAAGTTTGGACTTCAAAATAAGCAGGATAAAAAGATTTTAAAAGGCTCTTTCAGTCTTGGCCAGCTGTAAGTCCTAGCATACAAGTATCTGTGGAGTGACTCATGCTGTGTTGTTGTTCTTTTTAATGCAACTTATGTAAAAGGAAATTATATGTGAGTTCATATAAAGAAAGGGATAAAATTAAAAACAGGATGTGCAGCAGATTGTGTTTTTTAATGCTACTAAGGTCCATCTTCCATGTGATGACAGAAGGTAAATACTATGCACTTACACTTTCATGATGAACTTATGCTGGTAACTTAATATAAATGTTAAGCAGTAAGCATGTGTCTTTCAGAGCACTGATTCTTCTGACAAACTTCTAACCTTTACAATTCCAGTGTAATTCCAAGACATATCTCTAATCACAGGAATTGAAAATATTCTCAGGCTGCTCACTGATTCCAGCAGATCACAGGGAAGTTATGTCCCTCTTGTGTGGAACACACTGGAATTTTAGGCAGTGTTACCTGTGCTCTGATGACACAGTTACCACCTTGCTCTTCCTGATAGGACAGGCTTGGGCAGTAAGGCTTCTCATGCCATTTATTGTCCTTGTCTCACCTCTGCCCATGTGCTTGCTTTCCCCCAGTAGATGGAGGCACCTGAAACACCAGGTACAATTCTTTGTTTCCTCTGTCTGTGAATAGCTCCGTGCCATGCTTTGGGACACAAAGAATATGTCACTTCTGTATTCTCTTTGTCACTGGTTAGGTAGCGTGGAGTTCTTAAATCAGACTTGATATCCAGGGATCTGAGTAGAGCAGCCTTTCTAGAGCATGAGACTTTAATTTCAGGTTTTGTGCCACATCAAGTAGCCAGGTGGCCCAGCATGACTTGTGTGTGTAGGAACATATCCAGTACTCTGTGCTTTCTCATACCTGGGCAAGTGCAGGGAAGACAGATCTCCATGTAGAGTGATTCTCCTTTCTCTATTTTTGTACATTCTGTAATGCTCAGCTGTTTTCTGTGCTGCTTCCTTGAGCAGACCCTCAGGGAGCCCCGCAGGCTGCCTGGTGGGGCTGTCAGCTCTAGTGCAAGTGTGCAGTGCTGGAGGTGGAAGCCAGAGAGGGAAACAAAATCCTTCAGTGCATCTCAGTATTCTTATTAGATTAGCTCATGTAGTAGGGAGTGGGAACTGGAAAGCATTCCTTAAGATGCTTTTAAATTCTCTAAATCCAAAAGATGAAAAACTAATCTAACTATGAATTCTTTTTAAGTACCATACCCAAGGGGACTTATTTGGCATTGTGAATTTGTAGAAGGTTGTGCAGCTATTCCTCTATAGCTAATCAATTTTTGTCTTGTCATGATGATGATTGGTGCCATTGTTGCAGTCCAATGGCTGTTGATATCCTGCATAATAAGACTACAGAAAAATTTATAATGGAAGTCATTTTAAGTATCCAACTGAGCTGTGTTTTTTTAAAATAGCAGTTGGAGGGTTATCGAGGACCATGGATTTGAATCTGATGGTTTTAGAGTTGTTGTAGGTTTCTTTTAACTTAATTACATCAAAACTTCACTTTGAGTTTACTCCTCTTCATGAGACAATTTTATTTAGATATCCTACAGGAGAGTTCTGCCACAAACGTCATCAGCACAGGAAGCTGATGAGCTACAGCTGAGACTTATAATAAATATGCCCAGTCAGTATGCTACACCGTGTCTGAGTGAAGGGTGAATTTCAATGGGATGAAGACTGCTGAAATACTTCTTTTGACTACAATATTCATAACTGTGTCATCTTTATGTTCTAGTAACAGTGAAAAGCTTGACCTCATTGTAGCCTTCTTCTTGATAAGAAGTGTTTAGCAGGATTCTCTCATTTCTGCATGCTTGCCTGCCTTAAAGAAACTGGCAGCAACCTAAGTCATCTGTGAGCTCTCTGCTCTTGTCAGAGGTTCAAAAGTTAGGAACAGTCAACCAGTGGCAGACCTACATCTAAAGGCCTGGACAATGTTTGGTTTCCCTAGGAAACCAGCTAAAAATGAAACAAAACAGAAGAAGTCCTGCCAAAAATAAAGGACTCTCAAACCCCCTATATCCTTTATTTGTCAGGGCCTGAGAGAAAGTCTGAAACAGGCATACAATTCTGAAATGTGCGTACAATTTAAAAGTAAAAAAAAAAATAGTAGAAGTTACAAAGTAGGATTTCCTGAACCATTGTGAATATGTAATACATTTAAAATCACAGCTAAAAGGCACAAACTGGTGTAAACCAGAGCCAAATCCCATTCCTTACAAGAAATGTGTGTGAAAAGCACACAGCAATTGCCAGCGCGCTCAAGTAAAGAAATGCTCATTCATGCTGCAGACTGCCAGGGTATCCAGAGAGCTACAAAAGCCCACTCATGCTGGGCACCCTACTTTCTCAAGGAAAATGCTTAGTAAAACTGTGTTCCCCAGCCTCGAGTTCTCTCTGCTGCCCTTCAAGTGACAAGTTTTGCCTTTCTGCCTGGGCTTCCCTTTGTTGTAAGGAAATGGATTTTAAATGAAAAAGTCCTTTTGTGATCAAGGCACTTGCAGTTTCAGGCAGGTCACATTAAAGCTCATGTGAATACAAGGCCGCCTCATCTTGCTAGATTTGAACTCACATGACTTAACTTGAAGTAGAGAACCGGTTTTTGGTTTAGATCAAGACACAGCTGCAATAAATGACACAAATTGTTGCCAGCCAAGGGATGAGGTAAACCGATATGAATGAGGTTCATAGTAATAAACTAAAATGGAAGTGTTGTCTCTCTCCTTTGTTTAGTGACATGTGGAAGCACAAATCATGAAAAGCCACTCACTTCTCTTATACACAGTTAATATTAAAAGCAGTGGAAAACTAAGGGCAATGCTTTGCCTCAATTACACTGTTAGATGAAGAGCACTGGAGCAATTAGGCCGATGACCCAGAGCAGTGTAACTTGGGTCGGAATCTGGCCCCAAGCAACTTGTCTGGGGTCATACAGTCAGTGCCTTCATCTATGAGATCTGTTTTCCTTTGTTGTTAGTCCTGGAGACATAGGCAGTTCCACAGTCTCAGACACAGCTGTACATTTTATTCACCATGAGAGACAAACCTCATGCCATTAAAAGCTTTGTATCCCTTCCTGCTCCCAGATCTGCCCCTTTAGGAATCAACAGGGTGGGAGTCTGCTGAAAAATTTTACTCCCAGTTTTCAGCAAAACAGCTCTGGGATAGCATCCTTGCAAAAAAAAAATACCACAAAATGGGCCTGAATGCAATCTGAATATGGTCAGAATTTCATACTGGATAGATAATAAAAGAGACCTGATAATACAGACTTCTGCTAAATTAATAAAGTGCATGTGAAAGGTTGATCTGGGAGAGATTTTATAGTAGTTTTTGCTTGCCAAGCTATAGTTTCTTGCTTTCCAAGTCTGGAATTCTATATAACTGAAGGTATGCATTATATTCAAATTCTAGTTGTATATATAAGCACTGTAAAGTTCATTTTAATTTTTAAATGGCATTTAAATTAAGCAAGATGATGGTTTAGAGCCTTCTACATCCCTTGTTACCATCTTTCCCTTTCAGCAACTGAGAAATGCACATTTTAATTAAAATTTGTTTTTCAAATGTATCTTGTAGCCAACACATGCTGAGAAGAGCCACTTAAAACCCATGTACTGAAAGCTTGCTGTGCTGAACAAAATGGGAGCATTTAATTAGGAGTAAGTACTGTGGTGGCCTAGCGTTTTTGGCCTGAGATAATGTCCATTCTGATTTCAAAAAGGCACAATTGCCCTTGCCTGGCTCTGATGGCCGAGCCATGAAAACCAGTGGTTTGCCAGGAGGAGCTGTAGTGCAGCTGCAGCTATTTTTGCCACACTGCAACCCTCATTTCGCAGAAGGTCACAGAGAAGCTTGTTTAGCTTTATGTGACAAGGTACAGTAAAAAATGGAGCTGTGTTTAGTAAAAGCAGTCTGAGAACGTTAGAGGGAACCGGGTGTAAATTGTTTTGCATACAGGAGCCACTCAGTGGATGCTGATGGATGGTGGTGACATTGGCACTCAGTCTCAGTTTATCTGGCCAATTCACTTTGTTTGGTTTTGGCGTTCACGGGCCAGAAAAGGAGATCCTAGCGTTTCTCAGCTCTCTGCCCAGGGATTTGGTCAGTCCTTGGAGCGTGGTGGGGTCAACAGATCTCAATAGATCTCCATATCTTAGGTACAGGGGACAGTAGACATGATGGCTTTGATGGCAGTTTAATCTTCTAGCCCAAGTGGTTTTTCAATCTTACAGTTTTCCTGGTGCTTAGTGAAGAAATATGTACCTACATGATTATTTACAACCTTTCGGTTGCATATCTTCATCTGAAAATAAAACTCCTTCTTTTTCATATTTTTTCCATTCATTTTTAACACAGTGAAAATTATATTTTG
Organism: Phainopepla nitens; assembly: GCA_013400175.1. Lineage (NCBI taxonomy): Eukaryota > Metazoa > Chordata > Aves > Passeriformes > Bombycillidae > Phainopepla > Phainopepla nitens. The sequence continues at coordinate 932,274 of VXBQ01006524.1, read as the reverse complement.
TGTGAAGCTGTGTATGTTTAGCTTAACATATTACTGTATTAACACTCCTTAACTTACTTGTAATAAAATTGTAAAAGGGAAAGAGGAAAAATTCAACATTGTGGAACACCAAGTACTTTATAAAGGCATAGAGACATCCAGTTTTCCTACCAATGTTCTTCAAAAAATATCTATAAGGATTAAGGGGAACTCTAAAAGGTAATTATATCAACAGAGACTTACATCTATTTCCATTTCAGTACTCAGTCTAGGGGTTTGGTTGCTATTGACATTCTGAAAATGTGGTTTAGTTTTGAATGAGTAAGGTATAAATATTAAATACTTCCAAGATGTCAGGATATCAAAAAAGAATTAAATCTTAGTGAAAGAATGAGGTCAGCCTTTGCCAATTCAGCCATTGATCTGATTTGCAGTCGGGGTTTGTGTTATGCTTTGGGTTTGTGGAATTTGTGTATATAGTTGCAATCATGTTTTCAGAAGTTCTCGAGTAACTCCGTTTAAATTCCATTGATTTCAACAAGACTTTTCCAAATCACATAGGTATTTCTGAAGATGCTATAATCATTACTTAAATTTTTGCTTCAAGTAGATGGGTCCAAAATCAAAGGAAGAATTGGCGCTGATTTAGACCATTTGGCTGATAATGACAGAGGACAATGTACAGTGATATATCCAAATTTCTTCATGGTAATAGCAAGAGAAGAAACAATTATTTTGAGGGATTAGTTTAATGATGCAATTAAATGTATTATTTATTTTTATTTAAAATTAATTAAATTACAGTCATTAAATAATTTATCTATAATTGCAGTTAGCAAGTTATAAATTCATCCACATTCAAGCTTAAATGGCCCTGAGATATTTGATCCTATCAGTGCTTTCAGAAAAAAATATTCTGGGGATAAATTATGTATTTGACACAGAAATTCAGAGAAATTATTCTTGAAGAGTTTATCCCTTTTAAAGTATCAGTCCAAAGGATAATTCTGAGTCAGTGACTTATAGAATTCTTTGCTAAGGAGTTCAGAAATTGACTACAGTGTAAAATGTGCCGTTTATCCCCCTGATTATTCTTTTTTCTCTGGCAGAAATCATGCAAATTTCTGTTGCATCACGAGAATCAGTCAAATTGACAAATGTAATTTAGGAAATAATTACAAAGGGTAACTTCAGCTTAGCTCTTAGCTTGTGGCCTCCCTCTCTAGTCTCTGAAGAGAATTAGATTCCTCCAGGGCAAAGTTAAATGTGAGAGCTACCTGTAGGTACTCAAATTATCCCATCTAGGAAACCACCTCTCTTCACTGGATGTAAAGTAAGCCTGAGGAGGCTCACTGCCCAAGGGTGATGGTTTTTGTCAGTATTTTTGTCTTTCTTAGAAAAAGTATTAGTGGTTTCCACAGTAGTCTGGAAAATTTATTTATATATATAGATACAGATATATAAAAATTCATAGATATATTTCGTACACATCATATGAAAATTGTACCTGAACATCATTGCCAGTCATAGGCATAAAAACTTTTGGAGAGTAGCCTTTGCTTTTGGATTAACAGATGTGTATTTTGTATCAAAATTATTCCAGGTGTAATTCAAGATATCTCTGGTCTTGTTGCAAGAATGAATATTGTTGGTCCTTTTCTTGTTACTGTTTCTGCCGTCATATTTAAGAAATATTTGGGTTTTATTATTAACTTAGAAGGAATACATATGGCCCAGCAAATCCACCGTCGAGAATTTAGTATCTATGCCAAAATTTATATTCCATGGAAATGTTATAATGTGACTATTTAATTTCTGCTTACTAATTCCAGTAACCTTCTCTGTAAAGACACGCTTAATTTCCTATCGAACATAATGTTGCATTCAGTGCCTGCTGAGAGAATGAGCTGTAAACCAAAGCCCTTCATATCTGATAGCATAACCACGTTCCAGAATCTGCCGTGGTACCTGTGTGTGCCGCTGCTGGCTGTCAGCTTGGCCACTCGAGCGTTCCCACCGTGGATTCACACGGCTGAGGAAACGAAGCCCCTGACGTGCCCTCTGCTTCTGTGCGAGGGCGAACGAGCGCCTGGGCCCGCTCGGTGTTGGGGCACCTGGGCCGGCTCCAGCCCGGCCCCAGCCCGGCCCCAGCGCTTCCCGCGGGCGCGCTCGGTCCCCCGGCTGCTGCGCTGCACCTCCGCCCGGGCAGCCTGCACAGCGAGGTGCGGGGCACTGAGGACAGCGGCCGCTGGGGACAGCAAGCACTGGGGACAGCAAGCGCTGGGGACCCAGCCTTGGAGAGAGCAGGAGCTGGGAACTGGGAGCCGGCGCATCTCTCGCTGGCACTGGCAGGAGTGAGGGCTTGGGCTGCTGCCGATCCGAATCGCGGCACCACTTGTAGAGTACATTCATCCTCCGGGTGAGGAGGAGGAAGAATCGATTCCTTTGTAAGAGGCTGAGACAAATTTTTCAGCACAGAAAGCAGGCAATGCGGAGATTGCTCAGCGCTTTGTTTATGTGGGCACTCTCCGGGGGGGCATTCTCGGCTGAAGAAGATGCCTGTGCTGAGGGCACATTTGTACTCGCAGGGTCCAGTCGTGTTCTCGTTGCTTTGCATGTGGAATATTCCTGCTGAAGTCGATGTCCTAGATTAGCATGAAACAGATGAATTAAGCTGTTAAAACCCAGTAATAAGAGAATCTGAATTTATATGTGCGTTTCAAAAACACTCCGTAAATATAGATACACATGTTATAGTTTAAGTAATGCTTTATTTTTGAAACTGTTTTTAAAAAAATGTGGACACAGTGCACATTTCTTGCTAGGAAATGCACAACAGTTGTATCAGACAATGGGGAGGAAATGAGGAGAAGGTTTAGAGGGGTTTATCCCTCTAACAGGATTTCTAGGGTCAGGCATTCTCTCTTTATCTAATTTAGGAATTAGTTTTACAAGGATACTTATTTAGAAAATATTCCTAAATATGCTTACATAAGTATAAAAATCTCCATTGGGAGGTAGTTTTACTAGGATTCTGGGGGAGAGGAGAGAGAGATACTTTAGAGTTTGAGGTTCCTCGCTCATTTTTTTGTACATGAAGAGAGGCACAAACAAAACATAAACATTACATCTGTGGTTATGGATAAAAAATTCGGCTTTGAAGTAGAATAGGTATTCTAGAGAAGTGCTCTTACATAGCCTGACAAATAACAGCCTTGATTTAATAATTTTTTGAATGTTGCTGCATTTGCATTTCCTCTGTGTGATTCCACTGTCTCTCTTGAACAAAGTGTTGCTGTGAATATTGAAATGTTGGTATTCAGGTTAATTATTTGCTTGGTGGGGGCATATTGTCCTGGCTCTGTAAAACAATTCTATGTAGCCAGCAGCTGGACAGGGAGCCATTCATTCCAGAGCACAGGGGAAAAATATGAGGCTGTATTTTTGCTTAGTTAAATTTAAAATAGCAGCTAATATGGAATTTCCTGGCACTTCGCTGTCATTTTTGATGGTTATACAGAATGAAGTTTTCTCCCTTCTGTTGAATTTTTGAGGAAATTAAATACCTTCTCAGTAAATTGGAGAATTCAGTCTCAATTACGGCACTTAAATATTGTCAGTCTATATCAGATTTCTGTAATTACAATATTTTACCTTTATAGATCTGATATATAACCTATCAGCTGAATGATCAAGAAAAGGTAGAAACTTTTGTATTTCAGAAGGTGTAAGGGTTTCTCTGTTCATGTTATGGTAGTTCCTGTTTGTAAATGAGTTGTTCTCAGTTGTTAGCATCCATAAGAGGATTTCTTATGTCATGGTACCTGTGTGCTCTTAAGACATTGATCCTCTCTCATCAAACATTTCTACTTCAAACTACCACAGCTAATATCTCTCATTTTATTGAAAATGTTAACTTGAGAAAACCACATTCTGATTTCCCCAGTGCATGCATTGTAAATCTGAATTAGGTGAGATTTTTTTAAAAATGTGATTCATATTATAAAATTCTGTTTGGCCTTTAGTGTGCTCATTACATGTGCTGTTGGTATCTATATCTATATATAAACCTGATCTTTCAGGGTCTTGGAAATTGCTTCTCATCATCATCTACACATATTTTGATTTTTAGATATCTTCCCAGAATGCATTAAGAATCTACCATTAGCTTTTAATTTTGCACTTTGTGAATACAGTCTCACCTTGCTTATTTCTGACTCATGAACCTGAGTCACGCTTCCCTCATCACATTCCTGTTTTCATGGAGCTGGCACCTCACAGAAGTAACTGCAGGAGTTAATGTCTTGTGTGTATTCCCAGAGACAATACACCCAGCACTTGTACACCCTCTTCTGCATGACGGCAGCCCTGATGAGTGAAATTCCAGCAGTGTAGGGGAATATTGTGGTGACACAGAGGCGGCATCACCACGGTTCTGCTGGCTTTCCTCCCAGTTGCTGGTTGTGGGATATCACCAGGGCTTCCCCATGCTTTCCTCTTTCCCAATTCATTCAGTGGCTTCTGGATGTCTCACCCACCATAAAAAAGTTGCAGCAACCTACAGGCTGCTTTGAGGTGCTGGAGTGCAGACAGACCTGGTTTGGGTGAAGAGAGCAATCACCACTGAATCTGAGCTTTCTTTTTTGTAGCAAGCTTTGAGTCCTGGGAAAAAGGCCAGTGTTAGAGGTAGAGATTTTTCAGGAGCTTGGCATGTTAGGTGTGCTTGCTTTTCTTTGTTGTCTTTATACTTTGCCTAAAATATGTCTGCTGTATCACCTAGTTTTCTATCTAACCACTACGCTGCCCCTAACCCCAGCACTGTGGGTTTCCAGATCACAAAGATGTAGGAGCAGCAATGTTGGGGACCTGCTGGGATGGCCTTGGTGTGCCTTTCCCAGCCCCAGTTTTCCTGAAGCTGTAGGCTCTTTGACTCTTTCAGCCCTAGCCCCTACCCCGACCCTAAAAATTACCTGGAGATTTTCGGCTTGATATTTACTTAAAGCTATTTATTCCCTTCAAAAGTAAAGAAATTAGAAGGAATGGGAGTGCAGATATCTGGAGATGTGTGGCAGATATTAATACCAAGAAACTCACAGAAAATGATACCTATTTCCAGAAGCACTTTTGCTCCTTGCCACTGGCGTTCTCCAAAATGTTTCTTTCTCTCTGTTACCTTTTGTCAATGGTCATTACTGCTTTGCACATGTCCTGAGGCTTAAACCACCTGGCTGTTTGTAACACAGCCCAGCCCTGGGTATGGGATACTGCTTGTTTTTAGGCATATAATTTTCACATTAAGGTGTTGTGGATTTATGGCTTGGGTTTCCTGCATGTCTGTTCAGGATGTTGTACAGTGCTGGGGTCTCAGTCTGTCCAGCTCTCCAGCTCTGGGACCCTCAGCAGCCACATTCCATCTTCTGCCTAAACTCAGAGCCTGGCTCTTGCAAGAGCCGATCACACGATGGCTTTTCAGCGTACCTGGCAGAGCTTTCAGTCATCTTTCAAATACAAATTGCTTGCAAAAGAAAGCAGTGCCATTTTCTCCCTGCTGGCTTTCTGAAATGTCATGTTGAGAAAAGCACTTACCACGTCTTTCATATGAGGAGAAGGCTTTCAGTAATGACTGGTATTTCTGAGCCTGTTGCAGCCAGTGCAGCTCTTGAAAATGTCATTGTGTATGGCACAAATAGGGGGGCATTTTGAGCAAGACCGTGCACTAACTGATTTTGGTAATAGTTGAAAAAGAAAAAAAAGCAATAGAATGAAGAATACACAACCTTTGGGATGCAAATGCATACAATAAAACAAAAAGAGAAAAATAGTTTTATTAGTTCTTGAAGTCATCAGTAAAAATACATTATTCACCATACTAGCTGGAGACCTATGAATTTTGCAGACTCTGTGATTGAATTTCCCATATCTATGAGCATAATTTTGAACAATCAGGCCAACAGTAATATTCCTGCATTGAAGTGCTGGAATAATTCTTTGGTGGAGTATGTTGAGAGGCTGAAATGTTCCTAATGTTTTCCAAGTAAAATTTTTACTTTCATTACTGCCCAACCACCTCTGACTTATGGTTTTTATCATTTTTTACCAGTTATGATGCAAGTATAAATACTATCTTTTTCTATAATTAGATGTGAGTATGAATATTTCTGACAATGCATTGCCTCACATCCCTGCATGAGTTCTCCATCTTCCTCATCTGGCCAGAATTTGGAAGCTTTCCTCCCTTTCTTATAGAGACATTAGCTTTTTGGTTTCTCTTTTGGTTCTATCCATCCTTATCTATGTACAGTTTTCATTTTTTTCTGTTCTGTTTCTTTATGTCTTCTCTGATATAATACAGATTTATTTTTCTTTTTTATCCTGTATTTTGTCTCAGCTTTCTGGGTTTTTATTCACTTATGACTTGGGTCTTATGTAAGTGCAAGAACACCTAACATTTCTGAGTTCTAATGTTCACAGAATGCTGAACCATAAAGTTGCCTTGGGAACTAAGGGAAGACCTAAATTTAGAACCAGTGATTCTTTTTGGGGTCAATGGTCATTTGTTCATCTCACATATGTGCTTAGAAAAGAACTTCCCAAGGAAACTGTGGGGTCTCAGCTGGGAAAATGAAAAGAATAAAGAACAGAAAATGAAGTTTGCTTGTGTGTCCCTTTGGCTGTGGTTCATCAATTTGTTTCATTTCAAAGGAGTTGCTGTTTTAAATATGTGTGTACATATGTGCATATGCATCCACCATCTAGAAACCTTGCAGAGATTGGCGGTGCTTGAAAAATGGTTTTAAAGATGAATATGATTTCTGCTGGTGTTTATGTCACTGACAGGTATGGATAGGGCCGTTATGTTAACTGTGGGCATTTCTGGCTTCTTAACTGAACCTTGGAGCACTTGAGAGCTTCAGGTGGTTTGTCCTGTCAGCCTGCAAACACACACAGTGGTGATGACAGCCACCCTGTGTACTCTGCCACTGTGCACCCTGTTATTAGTGCTTATTCACCTGAGGAATTTCATCCCTTTCCAATTCTTCCCATGTCTGACATCCAGACTTGCACAACTGTACCCCACTGACTCCTGAGGGCCCCTGAGAGCCTTTGTGAAAGGCTGTTCAGGGATGTGCTGGTACTGGAGCACAGAAAACACTGATCAAACGGGTCCTTCACTGAACAAATCGTGCTTATTTTCTGTGCAGGGAATAAATCACAAGATAGTGGGATTGCAGAGATGGAGGAGCTTCCAGTCCCACACAACATCAAAATAAGTAACATCACGTGTGATTCCTTCAAGATTTCTTGGGACATGGATTCTAAATCCAAGGATCGCATTACTCATTACTTCATCGATCTCAACAAGAAAGAAAACAAGAATTCCAACAAATTCAAACACAAGGTAATTTTTGTTTAAAAATCAAGGCACAAATACTTGATTTTAAACAGATGAATCTCTGTGTTTTATTAACCTTTCAAATCCAGGCCATGGGAAACAGGAATTGGATATCCAGCAAGGGTGGGGTTTGATTAATCTGATGGAATTTTGGTTTACTCAAAGTAATTTCTCTGTCTCCAGTCCATGTGCATGTACACCCAAATACATTTGTTTCACAGAGAACTGCACATTACCTTTTCTGTTTCATTTGAAAGTGCTTTTGAACCTCTACAATGTAGTGCAAGACTGCCATTATTATTCTACTCTGACTAGTTCTTTATCATTATTTACAAAATGTGTGTATTCTCTGCCTGTCCTTGTTCAGTGACAGACTCCTTAGAGCAGCACATATCATTTCAACAGAAGAGCCACAAATTCTAATGCACTTCAGGAAGGCTTCCAGCAATTTTAGTTTGCAGCATTCAGCACTGTGACCTGAATATTCATCTGGCCTCTTTCCTCAAGCCTCTGGTGCAGGAACATATTGAAGGCTTTGCAGGATCTGTACTTACCAAATCCAGCAAAATTTGCTTTGACCTCAGAACAGTTGAAATACTGAGATGTCTAAAGAAACATGGAACGAGATAGAACATTCCTCAAATTTAAAAATAATGTTAGCATTATCTAAAAGATAAGGTTTGCCAAGGCACAAATAACCATCCAAACAAATGTAAGGGCTGTAATTATCTCAGCACCTAAATAACTGTTGGTTTCTAAGCCACTGGGATAAACAGAAAATATCACACCAATCTCTCTGCGGCTTTTTTATTGTGAGAGTATTTTTCATGAGATTTCTGTTAATGGCAGGTGTATAATTTTCTTATTTGACTTTTTTTGTTGTTGTTTTTTTTTGTTGGAAGTAACACATGCATTAAGAGTAACAAAAAAATCACTTACTATTGCTTGAAATTGAGAATTTTACATGTTTGGCCAGGATGTTGCAGTTGCTAGGAACCAGTGTGTGAAGCACTAATAAACCTAATGTTATAATAGCATGTATTATGCCCCATTTTTAATTGTAACAGCAAATAAAGTAGGGTACTTTTGCTTTTTTTTTTACTCTTACTATTTTGGACTGACAGCCTTTGAATTGAAATTCCCATTTTACACTGCAGGAATAAATATGCTCTGTAAAGTGGGAGGTATCCTTTCTAATTTCATTTATTTTATTATTCTACATGTTTTTCTCATTCAAGTGCAAGCAGGTGTATACTTGGAACATTTATTTTTGTGAAAAGTAGAGCCATCCTAGTAGAGCAAACACCACATACACTTCAGAATCTTTATCACAGTGATGAGACAAGACTTAAAATGGAGAGGAGAGGGAAAGGATATTGGTAATATAATAAAGATAAGTTATTAGATTTGTTTTGTGTTTCTCAGCAATTCCCTAGCTTTTTACTGTGCAGTAGAGTTTAGTCAAAGGACAAAGGTAATTGGTCTTGTAAAATCAGGAGACTAAAACCTATCAATTAAAATGATGAATAATTTGGATAGCTTGTCAGAATTAACTAAAAATTGCTTGCTACTAATTTTTTTAGTGACTTGGTTAAGGTTGGTTTTTTTGGGGTTTTTTTTGGTGTAATTTTTTTATGGTTTTTTTCCCAAGCCTGAATGACAGAGATCCAGAGAGCAGAGAGGGTGAACAGTAGTAAAGCACAGACTGAATACTCCAGCTCTGAGCCAGAGCACTTGGGTGTTCACTTTCATGCATCTTTAGTACCAAGCAATTGTTCACACAGCTTCCAGAAGGAGCTTTGGTTGATAATTGAACTGCTCACGTTCCAGCTGTGTAACCCAGGAGTGGTTCAAGACAAGCAGCCTTCCTCCCTCTAAGGCAGGCCCTTGGAGTTTCCCAGCTGAAGCTCAGCAGCAGGAGCTGATGGCCCCACAGCTGCAGTACTGGGGCTGAATCCTCACAGCAGGGAACTGACTTCAGTCCCCACCCATGCACTGACTTCCTAACAAAGCTCTTGCATAAAGGAGAGGGATAGCACTGCCCTTTCTCCTAGCAGAGCTTCTGAGAGAGAAAAGAGTGAGCCCTACTGCCTAGATATAAAAAGGAGCATTGGGGTTTACTCCTAGCAGTCATCCATCACCCTGAAGACACCTGTGCAAGGAGAATTCATCCTTCCTTAGCTTACAGGTAGGGTAAGGCACTGCAAGTGCCCATCTCTCTCACAGGTGATAATGCAAAGGACCAGCTCCTTTTCTAACTTATAAAGAATGAACATCAAGTATCAGTTTGCTCAGATGGCGGTAAGTTACTTGGGATATAGACTTAACCTGATAGATCCATGCTGTACCTCAGGAAAGGGAGCTTTGTGTTTTATTGTGTACCTGGGAGACCATCCATGGACGATTCATCCTTCCAATACCGTTTCTGCTGGTAAATATATAAAGTGTATTCAGCATACTTAGGGAGCATGAAGTTTTATTATTATTGGCCACTGTCATCGTCTCTGTGAAGGAGAAAGTTTGTGTTTGTAGTGGTGTGCAAAGACTAGAACTGTAATAAGATTTTGTATTCTTTTCAATTCATTTTGCATACCTCCTCTTTTTAAAGTATGGAAATATGATTACTCCCATGTCATAAGAAAAATACTCAAATATTTAGCAAAACTGGGACTAGAATCTGGGTGTGCTGAGTTCCCACAAAGTGTCCTATGAGATGACCTGGCAAAGGGAAGGGTAACATGAAATGACAGGAAGTTGAAGACAGAAAGCTGCCTCTTTTCCCAAAAAGGAGAGTAGAGTGACTCATACACCTTGCTGCTTAGTTATTCAAAGCTTCCAGGCTGTTCTTAGAAATTATTGCCATCTAGGCACCTTTAGAGTTGTCTGGTGGTGGAGGAGCCATCTGCCACTCTAGAATCCTGGCTCTCCTTGAGCTGGCATAGTACCTGCTTTGCACTTCTTCGGTGGCTCAGCCAGGAATGAGAGCTGAGCAGAAGATGAGAGGGAGAAGTGGAGAATCGCCAGAGGAACCTCAATACGAACATGTGAACATTTCCTCTGTATTGCAGCCTTTTTAAAAAAAAGTGGTGTTTGCTTAGGAAAAAAACAGCAGATTGGAGTTGTGAGAAGCATCACATCTGCCCCTCCTCTCCAGCTGTGCAAGACATAAACCTCCCAGTTTAGTGTGGTGGTCTGCCCCTCTCTTTTTGCCTTTTTCTTTTTTTTTTTTTTGTGGTAGTCTCCCCCTTTTTTCGCCTGGTTAAAAGAGGTTGCTGATGCAGGTGAAGCTTTGACACGTGGGGGCAACAAGGCTTTTAATGTTACATGAAAACTGACAAAATTATTGGGGAAAAAGCCACCAGTGGGGTGTGAGCACAGAGATCTGACCCAGGTGGAAGCTGTTTTTACCATAACCCAAGAAGAGATGAGAGGAAGACCAATGATGGTAACTGTGGCACCTGCTGACTGCATTAGCAGTAGCAGACTCAGCCCAGAGGGATGCCTTTGGGGTGGTAGCTTTAAATGTCATTTGGTGTTATTTTTTTTCTTTGTAATTTTTTCTCTAAGTATCATTAATTGTAGCATGCACAACTGTCTCCCTTTCAGATAAAGTTTTCACCCAACTATTACTTGATTTAAATGAAAATTGGCAAAAGAGAAGCCATGACAACAAAATTTTACCCTGGATTATCACTCAATTACATCAATTCTTGTAATATCCCAAGCTGCTAATTTTACAGTTTCTTAATACAGAAACTGAAGATAATTTTTTGTTGATAGGAAAACAAAAGGAGAAAGCTCTTTTTCCATAATAGAAGACAAGAAAAAAAATCCTTAGGATCTTGCTTAGAAATCATGACCAGAAAATATCTGCCTTCTATTCTGTTTTTCCTTAAAGGACTACTATGTTAGAATTTATAGATGGATAATTGTGGACTAGTATTTACAGGTGGACAGTTAAGGATGTCATTTTAAGTTCCCACTTTTCACGTGGCAGCCATCTTACTATTCTGTTATTACTGGTGAATATTCAATGAAAAATATCTCTCATTCTATCACAGCTGCTCAGGTACACTACAGAGAATCATTCAAATCCATCGAGTCCTTTCCCCCACAGTTCTAGCATAAAGTGTCCCATTCTTCAACATTTTCTGTCCCTGGGTCGTCTGTACCTAAGTCTTTGGTACTGTAGAAATAAAGTATTTCAACTACAACAAGCAGCTGTTTTTCTTGGTTGCACCCTGAGGCTGTGATATACTGGAAGAGCAAAACAGAGGATGTGAAGGGGCAGTGGAGGAGAAAGCAAGAGATTCAGTGATAGGCACAAGCTGTTTGGCTTCTTCCAGCCGATCCTGTACAGAAGGGTATTTTGAAAGAGGTGAACCAGCCATAGTTACTCTGCAATGAGTTTCATTTTCTCTGTTGAAATTTAGTTTGGAAGGTAGCTGCAGCAGGTAGCAGTCCAGGTAGCTGGACTGATTGACAGGAGAAGGAATTTTGTTCAATTACATTGGCTGAAAGAAAACAGTGAAAGCACAAGAAGCTCTTAAGATACCTTTGTTCTCAGTAGCATGTCTTTCTTTGTTTGCATACATAAGCACAAATGGCCCTAGTCTGAATTATATATTTGGGGTATATGTAATGGTATTACTCTTCAGTCACTTGAAAAAAATAATTAATTCATACATGCAAGTTATCCCCATGTCTCTTAGAACGCTGCCAGTGCTCACTTTGCTGCACCAGCAAACTGTGGGAAGTAGCTCGAGTTTGCAGAGAAGAGCCAGGGGTCGGGAACCACACTGCAAAAGCAGTGAAGGAGAGGGAGGCAGATTGGTTTGGTTCCATGCTGACTGGCGCATCTCCGGTCCTTTTGTTTGTGCCAGGATGTGCCCACCAAGCTGGTGGCCAAGGCGGTTCCCCTGCCCATGACGGTGCGCGGGCACTGGTTCCTGAGCCCCAGGACAGAGTACACGGTGGCGGTGCAGACGGCCTCCAAGCAGGTCGATGGCGACTACGTCGTGTCAGAGTGGAGTGAGATCATCGAGTTTTGCACCGCAGGTAACGCTGCTGAGGGATCTTGTTCCACAGGCTGGAGTCAATTCATGCTGGCTCTGCTGCCAGACTGGGCTGGTCACCTGCCAGGGCCAACTGTGCTGGTAGCCTTAAATACTCTCCCCTGGAAACTGGAATTCAAACTTTAGGCATTCTGTGGGGCAGGGTTTGGCACGTTAAGCAGAGGCAGCTGGACTGCCCTTCTCTTGTGCAAGAGCTTAGCTGTCCCAAAGTGCTGTGCTTGGCACCACTGCCTGTCCCAGGCTAGGAAAGGGCCACTTGTGTGCCTGTTGCTGGCTACCACCACCTGTGGGGAGAAGGTAGAACGGCAGCTCCCGGACAGCCTGACACTCTGCTGCTCTGCCTTCTCTGCGTGCTGCAAAGCCTCAGCACCATCAACACCCCGTCCCGAGGGTCCCTTTGGCCTGCCTTCGATTTTTAAGGCTTCCTTTGGATGTTCATGACCTGCTGTCACTGTGCATGGCTGTGTGAAAGCTGAGGACTGAGGCAAGCTCAGTATGAATCCCATGTTGGTTGGGAAGTCATTTAAGCTGGGTTCTAAGCAAGCTTTGTTAGTACTGGCATTGGTTGTTGGCTCGCAACCAGGTACATTGTAACAAAGTTTATCAATGGATACGAGCCAGAGAGGGCAGTCCTGAGCGCCTCTGCAGTTCTGAGCTGCACTGCAGTCCCAAACGCAGGGGAGCCAGCTCTAACATAGGAGATCCTGAGCTGAAAGTTCCTGTAGGCTTGCAGAGTCTTCATGAGGAAGGAGTGGGGAGAATCACGAATGCCTGCTCCTGCCATTTGATTTGCTTGTTGCCACTGTTGAAAACTGGGGCATGATGTGATGCACATTACTAAGACTGTTCCTAGTTGTCAGTCTGCAGGTGGCTGTGGCTTTTGGAGAGTGCCATGCTTTTTCCTGCCCCCTGTACTAGCAGTTTGCCTTTCCTTTCCAGATTATTCAAAAGTTCACCTAACACAGCTATTGGAAAAAGCTGAAGTGATTGCAGGCCGTATGCTTAAACTGTCTGTTTTTTATCGGAATCAGCACAAAGAATACTTTGATTATATCAGGTAAGAAACTAAACATATACAATGTCCTTTGGCAAATTAAACGAGAAAGGAAAATAAGTAAATAGAGACAGCTGTGCTAAAGCTAGGGCAGAATGTCTGTATGCTTTATAGCCCATTCAGAGGAAGGCAAAGAATAAAATGCAACTCATTTCTTTCACCTTGCCTAACTCAGCACCTCCATTAGGCAATAAAAGTCTGTGTTTTGAAGCAGAAACTGAGGTAGAAATAGAGGAACTGAAAAACTCAGGCTCCAGCCTGATTAAAGCATCTGTAGTCATAACAGAGAGTATAGTAGCCAAATATCTCCATGGTTCTGAGAAATTAAGAGTGAGGTGACTGAGAGTAGGGGTGTACAGCAGTGTGCATAGGCGTTTGCCTGCATGTAGGAGTTCCATCTCAAATATTTGCTCTCCATGTAAAACCATCCCATTTCCACGCCCAAATGCAGTTATGCAGACTCTGCAATTTGAATGTTAATTTATAGACCGAGGGGGGAGGGAGAGGGCATTATGTTTAGATGGTGTTGAAACACCGTGCTTCAGTTGAAATGAAAAAACAGGATAGCGGGAGGTAGGTTCCCTGTTCTGCTGGAGACCAAGTGTGCCACCACACACAGTTGGAAGCATCAGTCTAAGAGAAAAGCAGATTTTTTGATAGAAGGAGTCAAAGCTCATGTGCTGTCTGGGCAGGAGAAGCCACACAGGATAACCTTCTGTTAGAAGAACATGGATGAGAGGTAAGCAGGGTGGTGGAAGGCTGCAGCACTGACTGTGCTTCTTTAATATTCATTGGGAGATGGGGCTCCTGCTGGGCCACATAAATTCAGTTTTATGAGATGGTCACACTAGTACCTACCTAGAATGGAAAGTTTTTAAAACAACTCAAGGCAATCCACTTCAAAGAACACACTCCACATTTGGAAACATTCCCACTTTGTAGTCATGGGTATCTGATTTTTTCCAAGAGTGTATTGAATGTTGCAGAGCATGGGCTTGCTCTTCCTATTCTGTGTTTTGGAAGGATTATTTTTATTGCATGCAGGGACAAAGCTGCAAAACTCAGTGGAGGTAGAGAATAAATGGCAGTTGTTGAGGATCTTTGAGGCCCTCATCAACCACTGCTGCCATCCTGGGCTGGATACCACAGAAGGGAAATTCCTGTGCTGTTCTGATCCTCACGTTGCTTTGTTTTCAGCTGTGTAATCATAGTGCATCTGCCTTTGTGTTCATTAGTGTTGAAAATTGCCACTGAGGTGCATTTATAGCTGTGGGTTTGGCCTTGTTCTGCCAAATGTGTCTCTAATTGATTGCACTCTATCTGTTCCACTTCTTCCTGTTAAGTTCTTTCTTGGTTTGACACCAACAGAGATGAGTTTGTTTTCCCTCTGTTAGTGAGCTGGAGACAAAAAGCTGTGTTTTACCAGGTCAGTGGGAAGCTACAATACCAGAACTGGCTGATGGTCACATCTTTTGATCAGGAATAGACTAATACGGTCACAAGGGCTAATCCTTCCCCAGTACACCCGTCTGTGTTATGTTAAAAACCCTAACCATGTGCTTCCTATTAGGGAAAATTCTTTGTCATCCCATGCCTGCCAATGGCATCTGGTGTCATCACACAGCTTGGAAAAGCTCTGGTAGCATTGGCAGCAGCAGCTAAAGCAGCATTCCCTACATGGAGGGTTTGAGGAGAGAGCTCAGAAGGGGTGTTTGTGTCACTGCAGCTTACCTGGGCTGGGAGTGCCACAAAGCAGCTCAGATCCCTCGAAAGGGCAACCTATAATTAGCCTAATTGGCCACTGGATGTCAGTATCTTGCCACAGAAATGGAACTTACTTTCTCAGAATGAGGCCTGACTTTTTAGGTTGCAGAGGTTTCAGGTGGTTATTTAAGCTCATTCAACCTTTTTTTTTCTCTTTCTTTTTTCTCCTTAGTAATCAGTCAAAAAGTACTAATTATACCCCCCAGTCCAATCAATGCCTTATGAATTAGGGCTTGAGACAATAAGTATGTAGTATTTGTCTCCAAAAAACTTCTGAAATGTATCTTAGAGTAAAAGAAAGATATGCTGCTGAGGAGATTACAAATAATTAAAAAAAAAACAAATCACAGCTGGAGATAATACTGAGTTGATTTAGAGCTGTTTTGTAATGTATACACTGAATCTGTTTGCTTTGACTGCTACCTCCCACTTTAACCAAGCAAAACCTTCTCCCACACAGCATCATTTTACATGGACCTGCTGCAAGTTAAAAGCAGAGAGAGAACAATCTTCCTTGGCTTCTAAGGGTGCCTAGCAAATATGGTGTTTGGCAGGACTTACAAAAGGGGGATGGTTCCCTTTCAGGTATCACGTGGTTGCAGGTGCAGAGGGTGCCAAAGCTGCCACTAGAGCACTGCCAGAGCTGTGTGGGACACAAATACTGGGGAATGCTTTGCTATACAGAAAATCTTAGAGGGGGTGTTTTGGAGTGTTCTCCTAAATCTAGCAGCCTAATGCTGCTGAGTGCAATTTGGGGTTTTTAAAAGTCACTTGTTCATTTCTTCTCACTGGAATGAAACTGAGCTAAGTTAAAAAAAAAAAAAAAAGTTAGTTTTTTTTCCCCCTTAGGACTACTGACTGCAGAAGCTGAATACCAAAGTGGAAACTAACCAAATTACCTAATTCTCTGTGCCCAGCTCTGCACTGATTGAAGAGTCAGCAATAGACCAATTAGACTTGAAATGATCATTTGGGGACAAAAAATCCTGGCAGAGAGTACATTCTTTCCTATAACCTCTCTGAAGAGCATCCTTCAGAAATAACTTTTGCTGGCAGTTTTCTACATGAACTATATACTGCCTATGCTAAAAAACATGTATTAACAAATAGTATATTCAGCATATGGAGACTGACTGGCAATATTCAATATGTGTTTATTGTTAGACATATAGTCTGAGTCTGAACAAATCAGCTAATTAAAGATATTTGTGGTTTGGGGGCTTTTTTGTTTGTGCCTTTTTTTTTTTTGCCTGCATATGACAGCTGACAGGGAAGGAAGGATGGAAAAGCAGAGCCTCCCCTTGAGTAGGAATTATTTTAGCTCTTTCCAAGTCTGATAGCACTTGATTTTCTTGGTCCTAAGATCATGATACTAATCCAGGCTTTCAGTTTAATAGTTTTCGTTTGTGTCCCTTCCGTCCTGTTTCCAAAGAGCATGATGCCCTAACTTTCCACTTCTTCTTTACCATTTGTTACAAAATAAACAATACCAGTCCTTCATTTGTAGAGAGCATCATGGGAATGCTATGCAGCCCTCTGTTAAGGATAACAGTGGCAGCCATGGCTCTCCGATCAGTGGGAAGCTGGAAGGCATCTTCTTTAGCTGCAACACTGAGTTTAACACTGGGAAGCCACCCCAAGATTCACCCTATGGAAGATACAGGTATGAGATTGCAGCTGAAAAACTCTTCAACCCAAATACTAACTTGTACTTTGGAGACTTCTACTGCATGTACACAGCCTACCACTACGTCATCCTCGTGATTGCCCCCGTGGGGTCACCAGGAGATGAGTTCTGTAAGCAGCGCCTTCCCCAGCTAAATATAAAAGATAACAAATTTCTGACCTGCGATGAAGAAGAGGGGGTCATGGTTTACCATCACGCCCAGGATGTTATTTTGGAAGTAATTTACACTGATCCTGTGGATCTCTCCCTTGGCACAGTTGCGGAAATTACCGGTCACCAGCTAATGAGCTTGTCTACTGCAAATGCAAAGAAAGATCCCAGCTGCAAGACCTGCAATATCAGTGTTGGACGTTAAACCTTCCCTCGTTCCTTAGGAGCCTTCAAACCTCTGTTGCCCATTTCCGTAGTCAGACGGTTCTGTCGGAAGCATGCACATGCCGCTGTCACCAAAAGCAACTACCACTCTTCAAAATCTCCAATAGCCTTCTTAGGATTTCTTCTGTCCCTCTTTCCCTTCTGTTCCCCCGATGCTTTAAATGATTAGAAGTCCTGGATTTCTTTCTGGCAACCATTTATACCTAGATGCTGCAAAAATTGTTTTCTGTTTCTTGCCAAACATAACAAAATCCTATGTAAACTGCTTTAGCAAAATAAAAATAACGGCTTATAAATGGTGTTTAAATATGCATTCATTTTAACTACTGAACAGGTACTGGGATAACTGAACAGCATGAAAGGTTGTAATTGCAGCATGATTTGAATTTCAGAGCCTAGAAATGTCAGCACTTCCAACGTGTTGTTTGACAGTGTTATTTATGTTATTTATATTAGCTAACTGAAAACAGAAACTGTGTCTCGACATAATAAATATAATAGAAAAATATTTTATTTGTACTGTTGTATAAAATATTATACAATCATATAGAATATATAGATCACATTTTAATATCAATTGTATACATGTCATTAAATCATTTTCCCTTATCAAAGATGTAGTTTGTAAACTTCAAATAGCTCTGTATCTGTTCCTGTTGCTCTAGATGACTTTAATTAAAACAGATTTATGAAGACCATTTCTGATTCATAAAAGTTAAGTTATAAATTATTAAATCAGTACACTGAAACAACAAACGGCTGCAAAATAAAAAATTCCTTTTTTAGTGTTCATATTTTTTCCTCCATTCTACTTGAAGATGCGTACATCTTCCAACTCATGCCATTACATACTAGATAAATACAAACGTGATTAGTACGGAATAGGCTTTATAAAATCAAAATCTTCCTACCAAGATAGAAAACAGGTTGCTTATACTATGTGGTCAATACAAAATGACAGGTAAAGCAAAACACTAAATATGATTAAACTGGTTCCAGTCCCTTTTTTCCCCTCTTTAATTAATTCTTCCCTCCTTTCTGTCTGGGCTAGGAATTTCCCAGAATCCCTGCTTTTCATTTCTAATACAAAACCTGCTGATAATCCTTCTATTACTAGTCCACTTTTCACACCAATGGCCTATCGCTAACAGTGACAATTCTCCATAATATTACAAAGTGTGGTGCTCTGAAAGTTAAGAAAGATGCGTAATTCCAATGGAAAAATAACTTTTTATAACCTTATTTTCAGTAAACAAGAAGACTAGCAGTCCTCATCAGATAACTGTGACACTCATATACCATGTACTTTATCTATCCAAAATATCTTAGCATAATGCAGTAATCTAGTCCTGTTTTTATATATATGTGGCAATATATAACACAAGAGTACTTCAACATTTTACAAAGTGCATGCGTCTAAATGAGCTTTGGTAGTTAGAGAAGCGAATGTTATAGCGTCAGGCAAACCAAAGTGCAAAGGTTAATAGAGAAATCAAAATTAGCATGTAGCTGATCTATTTACTGACCTAAATTCTGTGAGCCAAGTCCTGTGAACTAGTGAAAAGGACAGCAGCCTTGGTTCCATTTTTCTCAGCAACCTGCAGCTCTTTCATTTTGCCAAGCACTTTCCCTTATTCCTGTAACAGCACTAGTTCCACTTGGCAGTCACGTTCTGGCCTTTTCTGCACAAGCAGCATCACTCTGCCCCTCTCCCAGCCCTGGCACTGCTTCTTCCTATGCACTTCTCCTGGAAGCCACTGGAACTGAATGGCAACTCTGTCTTGACAGCTGGAGTGTTCTGAGGTTTTCCTTCACTCACTTTAATTCATTTATTTTAATCTAGTGAATCAGCACCTTAATAGCCAACATTACTAATTATTAATAACATATGTTAATTGTTAATTCTGGGAAAAAACGTGTGGCACATTAGCATATAATAAGAGGTACTAAAAACCTGCAGAACATTTCCTCACACTTTTAGAGCAGGTCAGACTGAGAATCTGCATTACTTCAGTGTCCTTTTAATTTCTTAACATTCTCACAGTGCACTTCAAGTCTTTTTCAAAAGGAAAAATATATACTATAGTCCACTCACCCGTGCTTAATATTCTTGCATATTGCTGTCCTCTCTCATCACAGCTATTATAATTGGTAAAGTGCATCAAAAATCTCAGTGTGTCAAATAATGGTGCAGCAGACCAAGACCTGTAAAATTACTTTCTCTTTTTCATTACTTGTTTGTTTGCTTGGATTTTTTTTTCTTTTTTTTTCTTTATTTTTCCTAGAGAACAATATCACAGCATTGCATTCACTTCAAATTGTTTTGGAAATATCATGCTTACTGATGAGAACCTCCAGGAGCCTGATTTTGGCTTTTGTGTGCTTGTATTCAGAGTATTCCTCAGCCATTGGCACCCGATCTTCTTTCTGAGGACTCCTATGAAAAGCAAATAAAAGCACTCTCACTTTTTGTGAGTAAGAAGAGAAATAGTCTTAAAAATTAATTCTGCAACAACATTAATTCTGATGAGGATTGGGGTTTTTTTACTGACTGTAAATGACTAAAGATAATTTGACAGGAACAAAAAGCTTTAATATATAGAAATAAAATAATATTCAAAATAATTTGCATATACCAAACAACTTTCTTGACAGCTGTGGAAGCATAATTATTTGATTCTCAAATATGCAAAGAAATCATTTGTGCTTTGAAAATTGTTACCAGTTGCCACTGTTATCAGTGCCCATATACACCACAGTTTTCAACAAAAAGGCTTGCTAGATGAAGAGGAGGAAAAACAGAGTGAAAAATGGCCAGTATTTAATTCTGGGTAAAAGAACCAGTGGTTTCTGGTTTTAAAATCTTGCTGTTTAAAAACGGCCCAGCTGCCAAGTCTATTCCCTGCAGACTGACATCCTCAGAGAGAGATTTTTAGCAGCCTCCCTTCAGCTCAGGGAATATCCTGTGCTGAGGTGGGGTTTATGCCCATTGCAGGGTGTCCTGGAAGAGCCCCAAATCCTGGCTTTCCTCACAGATTACCACATTTTGAAGGAACTAAGCAGAGAGACAGATGGATATCTGCAGAGACCAGACATCTCCAGGGTGTTTTCCAGCCCTTAGGTGCAGCCCCTTTAGCCTGCCCACCCTAACAGAGACAAAGCCCAGGACCCAAAGGGAGAGGGCTCTGCTGAGTTACCTTCCTGTCTGTTTGTAGAACTGCTCCTCAAACTCCCGAAGAGCCTTGCGAAGTCTCTTCTTATCAGCTCTTGTTTCTCTGAGGTGCTCGAGCAGAACGGGCCTGTGAAACAGAGACAAGAACATGAAGCCCCCTTGTGCTTGGGAGGGTTCTAACAGCCCTGGATTTGGGCAGCAGAGAGCTTCTGCTTTGGGCCCTTGGCAGGCCCTGAGACGTTCCATCACACTCCACACATGGCTGTACTCCTTCCCTTTTATTGGGATTCCAGCTAATAAAGGGAAGGCAGAGACTCTGGTCAACAGAGGAGGAGAAGCATTCAGGACTGAGCCTTGCTACCGGCTGTGTACTGGCATTAATTCCCTGTGGAATTAACGGAGTTGACAGGGCTCAGTACTTCACAGGGGGAAATGCTGTAACTGAATTAAAGTCAACATCCAAGCATTGCTCCTATTTGCAGCTGTTCCCAATCATTACTGTGATGCAGTGGAAATGCTAGTGGTACCCAGAAGCATCATTTTTGGAGGCCATGTTTCAGCTAGTGTTCAGAGAATAAGGGTTTTAAGCAGAGACAATTCTTTTGCTCTTGTTTTTTTTTTTATTTTTTTTTGTTTTTGTTTTTTTTTTTTTTGCATAATGACAAAATGCACAGAAATATCTTCCCAGCATTTATGAGCAAACTATTGGCCCACAGTTGAGTTAAATAGAAATCTGAGTAATTTTTATTTGAGCTCTATATTGTTAGAGTCTAGTATATTGTTAGCTTCATTTATGCATCTAAGACCTCCCAATCAAAACACAAAAGAAAGATACCATCCCCTAAGGTATGAGAACATATCTGTTCCTGGAAGGCACAGTCTTCAACAAGTTATCTTTCTCTTCCTGGAGAGAAAAAGTTGGCACAGAGGTGTTTGAACAAACAGCTCAAACTACCAGAATGCTGCCCAAACAATGAATCTCCTTTGCCTCCTCTCTCCCATAAGAAAGCACTGAATCACTCCTTTGGTACAGAATATACCCATGCAACAGGTATGGCTCCTATTTCTCTTACAGGCTCATATTTCACTTACAAAATCTACAAGAAATGTTTTAAAATATTTGAGGAAAAAAAGAGAACTTACATTGTCGCCTCGTGTAAATTGGACATAGACAAGGCTGTGTGCCTGTAAACTTTCTTCTCATCCAGAGGTGAAATATGTGCAGGCTCACTCTCCTCATGTGAGTAACACAGGTGCTCTTCGACAGGGAAGCAGGACACTGGACCAGATGATAAGTCATGGCTGCTTTGAGAATGGTCTTCATCTGAGTCTTCCTCCTCCTGCTTGGGAAATGCAAGACATTGTCAAATTAGTTGTTTAAATTACAATACTTACAGTAATAGGCTGACAACATAAAGAGTCAGGGTCTGACTTCCTGGATGCATTCACTGAAACAGATTGCATGTATTGAAAGGTTTATCAGGTCTACCTGAGGTTGTTCATGAAAGCACTCCTGGGGTCACTGGGTGACTGTGTAGTGCCTACCAGGAGTAAAAAAGACAGAAGCTGGCCCTGCTCCCAAGTATCTCCAGCCAGCAATTTATTTCTGTCTGCCCAAAAGCCCTTACAGGTAGCAAAGATTTAACTAACATTCTGTGTTTATGTGAGCAGTGCACCAGCTGGAACGTGTACTCCTTTTATATACACATCTCCTGTGTGCATATTATATCCAGAGGTTTTGGCTGTAAAAGAGTTGGAGGGAGAGATTCCAGTTTTATAGCTACTAGTGTTAATTAGTATAACAAATAGTTAACTATTAGTTAACTAAAATGGACTGCTATTGATGTCTTGCTCATGTTCATCCATCCTCAGAAAAAGAGTTGAGCTATTGAAACTGAGGCTTAAACATAATAACTCCACAGGGCAAAGCTCCTAACAAGTCACACTTAGGGGGAATTTCAGTGAAATTTTTCAATGAACTACCCACGTGCAAGTGTGCAAAGCTTTGCAGTGCGATTTTTCAAAGAAATGGAAACTTACTTGGTCATCTAACAAGACAATAATAACTTTTAAAATTGGCCTAGCCCCAATTACTATTAGATAAGTATTTTTAGTAGACATGCTAATTAACTTCCAAGTAGCCAGGCTCCACTGCCTTCACTCACTATGAGACAGCACTGTTCCATTGCTCCGATATATTATTAAAGTGCTACAAATTGCATATGTGTGCTACATGATAGATAAAAGCATAGTTAATAAGATATAGAAGTTCGATATAGTGACAGCAGAGTCCTTCATGGAAAGAGAGAGGTTTCCTTCTGCGTTGCAGATGTTTGCCACGATGGAAAACAAATGCCAGCCTTCTGTGCCTTACCCAGCCCACTGAAGTTTTTGCCTCAGAAACTGCTGCTGTGCATGGAATCTCTGGCATGCACAGAAGTTGAATTTTAGAGCATTTGCTCTATTTGAAGTATCAACACACTGTATTAACTAATGAGCAGGTTTTTTGGATATCAGATATCTGTTGTTGCTAAAAGGACATACAGGCACAAACGAAACACAGCATTTTGTATGTTTCTTTGATAATGGACGAGTTCTTTCCTACTTACAATTGTTGTGATCAAAGATGGAGCGGCCAGAAGTTTCTTGATAATTCTGTATCTGTCATAAAGAGGTTTCATGAGACTCTTTTCTTGCTTAGTTACCTGAAGGGAAATCATAGTAAAACATAACCTTCAAAAAATTAAAACATAAAAAGTCAATTTAAAAGATTCTCATTTTCTCCTGTAAAGCTGAGAAAGGTATTAGAAGAGTATGAGCAGATGCATATTTTACTTCAATAGATATTCCATGGGAATTATAATTTAATTTATGCAATTTCTAAAAAGGAAAATGACAATCTATTTCCTAATGGAGAATACCCAGTTTGGCTTCCTCACTTTCCTGAGCCACACTGCCCAGGCAGAGGGTAAATTATTCTCTCTGAGGCTGCTGCTAGAGCAGTAGGAGTTCAGATGTGCTGCTGCTGTGCCTTGCATTGCCAGTTCACCTCCTTAGTTGTGATGGCAGCAGCAGAAATGCCACAGCCTGCCTGGGACAAGGCACTCATCAGCCCAGAGGGATGGAGAGCACCAAGAACAGGGCTCTGCAGCCTGCACGTGGGGCTGGCTCCGTGCAGGATTGCTGCATGCATTCCTCACCAGAGCTGCTTCCACAATGGGATTTACTGTCTGCTGATTTATTTTGTTCTTGCTCTTGCATGAGCACTTGGAGCATTGATTTGGAAGAGAATATGATTTTAAATCAGGTGTTAAGTGCATGATCCAGCCACAAATGTTCACAAATACAAAAATACCTCTTAAAGAAAATAGCTGTGCACTAGACTGACTTACTGCATTAAGGGGAAAAAAAAAAAGGAGCAAATTCCACAAGAGGAAAAAAAAACCCAAAAACAAGACAAACCCCCCTTCCTCCCAGTCAACTAACGACACCACACCATGCCACCACAACCCCACCCCCAAGTAACGTTTTCCTCAGTGATAAAATGTCCAAACAGGGTCATTTTCTCCCTAGTGCACCAGCAGCCTCTGCCCGTCAGCTCCCACAGCTATGAGCACTCAGTGGGTGCAGTTTCACTGATTTTGGCACTGCAGAGAGGCCCAGGTGCACCCAACTCAGATGAGCAAACACGTGGTAGGGTCTGAAGAGACACAGACTGGCTGATGGCACAGACAACAGTCCAGAGCTGCTCAGACAGACAAATGCCTGGCCAGCAGGAGCAAGGAGGACAGAGGACAAGCACACATCTGCCTGATGCTTAGGGACCGCTTCTAGAGCCACCCTTCACTGCAGAATGTCAGGGCTTGCCTATCCCAGCCCCACCACTTCTCTTCCCCAGGCACCGTGTTCCATTTAACTACAACACATAAGAGCTCCAGGGAATGCCCAGCAAGCCAGAAGAGAGAATTTTTTTGCTTTAAACCTGGTCAGTGGCCTGTCTGTCTGTCCTTGTCAGGTATGTCTGGATAAGGTGCTGAGCCATATCAGACTCTTTGCTATCTCTGAATCAAATCTTTTACCTCTACACTGCGCTAATAATTTCTTTTTTGTTTTCCTTCTTAGGAAATATAATTTCTTCATATGTTTCTTGCATACTCACTCCATCCCTCAGCTCTCATTCCAAGCCAAAAGAAGATGAACAAAAATGAGGTCAGAATCAGATCATTTGAACAGCTGGCATATTTTTGGACAAACGGTGGTGCCAGTTCCAATTTTCTTCGCCACAACAACTACTAGCCAGAAACAGACATTCACAAGAGTACAGACACTGATATCAAAAAGCAATTCCTCAGCTGTGTAGACAAATTTTCAAATCATCATCTCACCAATTGTGGCATTTTTTTGTTTGCACCTACATTCAGCAATGAAGTTGCTTGAACCAATTTTAAGCAATAGTTTAAGTCCTGCTGTGTAGTAAAGGCAAACACATATGACAGGTCATGTAATTTTGTAGTTCATGTCTCAGATGGTTCACAATATAAAACCTTCCTCAGCTGATAAGCATTCTGATCATACATTTAATCCTCAAATCTTGCATTTTCCAATCATGGAGAGATACAGAGCCATTTTTTATTTTACTTTAATTTCTAACATATGAACCAAATTCATCAGTGTCAGGCAATAACATTTATACCTGAAAATTAGTTTGAAATAACTAAAATTATGTTAATTGTGTAAAATTCATCTAGATATATTTAATATATTGGTTAGAGAAGTTAGATAAGTTTTAATTTACCTATCTTTCCATGGCATACTTACAGGTTGTCCATGAATACTCTCAAAATATAGTAGACATTTCTGAAGATTGATTTTTTCCAAAGCCATTTGCTTTTTTGTCATATCCTATTTAAAAAAGTTATTTATAAGATTGTGCATCAGGATTTCATGACAAGGGTACAGGTACATATCTGTTTAATAATCTCTTCTTCCCAGATAAACATTAATAATGAATTCTATTTCTGTCTGCACTGAGGTCAATGGGAACCTGGCATTACCTTAGCAAGAAAGGAGACCAAAGTTACAGAACACATATATTAAGTATGTTTAGTTGTAAAAAATGAGAACAACCACCATTCTAGACAAAATACTCAGAAAGTTGGAAAAAATTGCATAGGGGACATTCCTCAACTTTTTAATTATTCATCAAGAAAGAGAAATAGATTTGCCTTGGCTGGTAAGGGATGTAGAACAGAAAGATTCAGCAATGCAAACCCAGCTTGTTATGGTAAACAGCTTATTTCTGTTCAAAAATTGCAGTATGAATCACTGGTACCAAAAGAACGTTGATTTTTCAGTGTTGGTGAATAATGAGTGTTTGTATAGGTGTCTGCCGTGGGGAGCACACAGTGTAACAGGAATTTGTCTCCTCCCTTTCCCCAACAAGACCTGCTCCTGACAGCTGCATATTTTCTCCTGGGCCAGAACACCAAGGTGCACCTGGAGTGAGTGTCATTGCCCACAGTCTCTGCCACAGCAGAGCCACTTGAGTTAGGGCCAAGCATTCAGAGGTGTAGGGGAGAGGAAGTAACGTGAAGAACCATGGACTGGGGGGCACACACACACACAGAAGGCCTTTCTGCAGAAAGCTGATGACAAGGGGGCTTTTAGTGACAGCTTGGAGAAACACTTTTACTCACTAGACCCTACTTTTAAAAATATATCAACCCTGAAGAAGTGACACTCTAGTCCTAATATCAAAGCACCTTGCTGTTAACTTCAACAGGAGCAAAACCTTTTGTTCTTTGATGCTCAAATGCAAAAATAGCACAGAGCCATTAATCAGAACTATTAATCACATTTTCCTAAAAGGTCTGCATGATTTATTCACTCTAAAATCATCTGTCATTCATGTTAAGAGATGAGCTGCTAACTGGAATGCAGGGTATTATAAATCAGCTAATTTGTTTATTTATTGCTAGTTCTGCAATTAATACAAGGTTAATTCTTTCAAAAACTATTAAGCCTGCAGCAGCTGAGTGGTTAGGAAGAAATGGGGTGATCATTAATATTGATTTTACACAAGAGAAACTACCTCAAGAGGGCTTAGCATTTGAGCCTATTTCATTAGCTCATTTTGTGAAGATATTTAAGACAGGTAGGTATTCAGCTAAGCTTGAAATAGCTGATAATTTCAAAATCAGAGAAGGCAGCTGGAGTCACAAACTACAGAATTGTCTGAGACATCTTATGACTGTAGGCTACATACAACAGCAGGAGATTCAATGCTAATTAAATAAGAAACACTGCTTCATAGCCAATATGAGCTGAAGTAGGTCAATGAGGAGAAGACAGATACATAAAGGCAACCAGTCTGAGAAAAGCCTTGGGGGACAGACTGCAAACATTCAAACAGAAGGCAAAACTTATTTGTGATATATAAAGAAAGAAAAGAGGGACTTCACCTAAAGATAAGGTAGTAGTTTGGTTTTCATAACTTGAAATAGAGGCACAGAAAATCTTGTATACGGTTATCTTCCTTACTAGTCTGTTCTGTTCCCTGTATGTTTATGCCTTCAAGCTCGCTGTTGGTTTTCCAGACAGAAAATACAAACTCTGAGGACAGAAGGACAGCCAGTCCCGTGAGGGCTGGGCCTGCCCAGACCCTGTCCAAGGCAGTGCTTTGTTTCCACGCAGGCACAGAGTCAGGTTCCCAGGGCCTCAGTCTGCCCCTTGGGGATGTGTGGTGGCTCACTACAAAGCAGCGTTTAACACAAAATTAGAAACAAAAAGTATAAAGAAAGGCAACAAGTGACATGACACCTCCATAGAGCAGTGCCAGTTCCCCTCAGGCAGCTCCAACCCTACCCTGCTGGGAAAGGCTGCTGAGGCAGAGCTGAGCACCACAGAGCTGCTGCTCCCCAGGGGACAGAGGGGGCACAGCCCCAGCCACCCAACACAGATCGCATTCCAAGCTGGGAGCTGGGTCTTGGATGTGGTTTTTGGGGGATTTTGTGCAGCTTTTTGAGTAATAGTATTCAAAGTGTCTTTATTTGCCTTTTATCTCTTGAACTCCTATAGGCATGCTTGTAATCTTGATATTTTCCTAAAGTCTTGTACCTAAACCCCAGGTGAGCTATTGCATAAATTACCACCTCCCTGCACGAGGAGTTAGTGACACAAACAGAAACAGGTGACCACCCCTTTGTGGGGTACTGAGCCATTCAAGGCCAACCCCAATTTTCTGCATGCCTTCTCATTCAATAACTTTAATCATAGAAGGGCTCTTTTGCAGAAGGGCTGTTTTGTTCTGGAAACCACATTCTGCTGTTTCCTATTCAGATCTTGTGGTCTGTGCTCTTTAGACATACTGGGACTTTACTCTGCACCTTTCTAAGGACACACATGCTCTCCTTTGTATTTCAGCAGGGCTTTAGAGGTTTTCCACAGTGAACTTCAGGGGATAACTTGGCAGGCTTTCATGGAAGCACTATCTTTGGCCAAAATAACTAAACACCAAAAAAAAAAAAAAACCAACCAAAAAAAAAACACCCCCCAAAAAAACCCATTTAGCTGCTATTTAGTTTACTATTAATCTAGCTCAGATTCTAGTGCAGGATCTAAATGTTCTGTAGAAAACAAATTGTTGCACATAAAATATATCTACAGTAACACCAAAGTTGTTTGTAGCTGAAATGAAGACTTTGATCTTTTCTGTTACCACAGACATCCCTGATTCATTTCGCATCATCAGTGCCACACATCTCATTCTCCCCTAAAAATCCAGGATGACTCATAATCAAAATCCAATCTTTTTTAATGTTATGCTTAGGGAGTTACTAAATAGATCAATTTGATTTAATGCTATTCCTGCTCAAGCCTCTGTTCCCCAGCAGTTTTTGATGACTATTGCCAAGCACCTTTGCTAACAGATAGTTTTTGAAACACTAGTTGGCTCTGCAAGAAAGCAAAAAGAAAATGAATAAGATTTTTTTTTTTTTAAAAATGAAAATATTGGCATGTGCAAACATTTAATATACATTAATTCCTTGTTTGTGAGAATATTTCAAACCCTCACTGCCATTTCATAAATTGAGAAGGTTCTCTTGGAAAATTAGAAGTCAAAAAAAATTGAAAACTGAGTGGGACAGATACTCACACCCAACTTAATTTTATAAGGAAGTTTTTTGGACTGAATTTCCTCACAGACATCTGGTTTGGTGTCATCTGATCTCACTCCATTAATAAAAAAATTAATCACTGAAAATATTATCCTACAGTCTGCACTGTTAGGATTTTAGAGCCATGTACAGAATAGCATGGTTTTGTTGCCATTTTTTGGTTTCTGTTTATGAAACACTTTTTCCATCTCATTCTTCTTTATAAAAAAGTAGCATATAAAAAGAAACAATTAAAAAATCACTCATGTATGCAACACCCAAGATCTAAGAAGCATGGCATTGTTATGGATAGCCCTGGTTTTTATATAGCAACTAGTTGTTTCAGAGCCAAGAATAGAAACAAAACAAAAATTTCAAGATTTTTTTTTTTTTTACTCTCTGCTACTGAAATCCACCCAGAATAATTTCTTAGTTCTTGCATAGTTTAGCTTTTAGTTCTTCACCCTCTCACCCCTTTCCCTTTTTCATTCACCAACCAAAGTCTAAATCAATATTTAGATTTTAGGTACCTTTGAGGGCAGAATTTGTTGCCTGGCTTGGCTGTAGTAGCATCAGGACAGCAACATCCTCTGACAGCAAAAACAGCCCCCCAGAAAAGTAGGTGTTTGGGTGATATGTATCATTTTATTCCTGTATTATGCCAGGAATGTGAAGGCACAGCAAAATTTTGATACATGTACTAGTTTTAAAACAAAAACCGATTTCTCAGCCAAGCAGTCATGTTCCATGGAATATTGCTCCTACATTCAGAAGAGTAGCTGGGAATATGGAAGAGAAGAGGCAGAATCAGCACAAACATACGAGGTCAGGAGAGCAAAGCAGTCTGGATGTCTGTGCTGTCTCTGTCACCTCAGTGCATGCTACTGGCTCTGCAGAGGTTTTCAGCATTTCTCAGCTGAGGGCATCTTAATCATCAAAATACCTTCAGGAATGTTTTAGTGACACAGTTTCTGTGTACTCGAGGTGCTTGTGCTGCCACCATCTTCATTACACTGGGATATGCAGTTCTGGGCACACAGCCTCAAGCCAGAGGGTTCCAGTAGTGTTTGGCAAACAGTTTCATATGTGCATCTCTGAGCAAAAAATGCTTAGCACTGCTTGAAAAAGCCTTCTGCACCTCTGCACCTGAACAATTCTCAGAAGAGTCACTTCTGGAAACTGCACTAGAGTTCCCACCTCACTAGAGAGAAAATGCACTGCAGCGCCAGCAGACAGAGGATACACACACCCTGGCACACCCTGAGCCAGCCACACACCAACATCTGCCTCAGGTGAACCTTCTGAGGGAGTAGCCATGCTTCTTAAATACCTTAATAGTCTCAGGAAGGTTGAAGTGCTGTCTTTTCTCCTTTAGTCGTCTCAACACACTGTCCATGGTTTCTTCCACTGAGGGAGCTGGTTCCATGCCCGTGGTCTCCTGTGTGCCAGCCTCTTTAGAGGTCCCACTGCCTTCACAGCACTCATTTCTTTGGGGCGCTGTGGAAGTACAGTTTTGCTCTTCTGACATTCTGAGTTTCAGCTCTGAAAGGCAAATTCCATGGCAAGTAAATAGATTAGAAGTATTTGCAAAGCAGTTACCTCTGACACTACTAGGAAAAACAAACCAAAACTTTCCTACTGCTTGCATACAATTATTATCATTCCACAGGCATGTAGGAAAGTAATTCTGCTTCATTTTAATATGCAACATCTTTTGCTTCCTAGAGCAATTTAAACTGTCCCTCTCCCTTCCAGAGGCCACCCTGCCATGACAGCCCTTGCAAGGAGAAGCAGCCACTGTCTTAAATGACTTCCCTTGGCAGAAGAGCACCTGAGCATCCTAGCAGAAGACAGAAGGCTCCCAGTCAGCAGCCTGCCTCGATGTGATAAAGTGTGTGAGACTGTATTAACTTGACACCAAGCCAAAGCCCCTGGAGCTCCAGGGACCTGCACAGAGCAACAAGGAAATTGAACTAAAATCTGAATTAGCTCCCATAAAACCAGATTTTGTTCCAAGCATATGCCTGTCTGGTGAAGGACCTTGGGCAAGGCAGGAGATTGGTGTCTCCAACTGTGTTGAATTTGTTGAAATCCATGCAGAAACAGTAACATAATTTTTTTAGCTGTGACAGTCTGAGAATATAGGCCAGCTTTGTAGGGAAAACCAGTAATTTTTAGTAAACCCATAGTGCTAAAAAGGATAGACAAGCCTTGCAAACTTGAAGAAGGAGCTACAAGCATTTGAGTGTTTTCCGTTTCAACTGTACTTGGCATGTGAACCTCATGAATCTGGCTTCACTTAAAAGTAGTGCCATTATTCAGGATGATAAAAATAAAGGGTTGTCACACGGTTGAGGAATTTGGGGTGTGAAGGTGAGGCTGATCTATGAAACCTAGGCTCTCTGGACAGGAGAAGCAATGGTTGAGTCAGAGAGATAATTTTCAGAAAAGTAACCATGTAGATTGGCCATTTCTTCTCATTAGCCCTTCCTGGATTTGCAACACAGAGTTCAAGGGGAAATAATAATAGTAATCATCATCATCACCTAATAATAATAATACAGGATAGTACTCAAGGGAGAACTTTCCAGAAGAAATTTACTGAAAGATGAGGTTCTAATTCTTTATTTTCCACAATCACATCCTCTACATCTACATTATTAACTACATCCAGAAGAGAGATGAAAGATAATACTACAATTTATTTAGTAGTGAGAATCCATTTATAACAGGGCAAAAAAAAAAAAAAAGGATTTAGATAAATTATAAATAGCCTTCAAAAAAAAAAAAAATCAATCAGGCTTGGCTACAGACTCCCCAAGGGAAAGCATCTGATACACCCACAGACGTTAATAGAGTGGTATGCAGACCGTCAAGGGCAAAACCTGACCCTCAAGGCCAAATTTATTATCAAGGAAAGATCTGGTTTTATGATCAAAATAGATGAAATCCTTAGAGATGTGTGTCCTCAGTCCTAAAGAAACATTTGCACCTACATTTGTGCTAGTACAAGGAAACTTCTAACTTCTGTGTTTTAGACACTCATGAAAGTGTTCAGAATAGCATTGCCTTTTGGCTGAATGTTTGTAGCCATGAGGGAGAGACGATGGCTTTTTCCCCTTTCTAGCCTTAGTATGAAGGTTGGACTGGCTCACTTTAATCCCTACTTTCAGGAATCAAGGCAAGTCATATCACATAATATCCTTTTTGCCATTGGGAGACTTACTGCCACACACTGTGAAAAATAAGCGGAGCTGTGAGGTTGGAAAACTGACTTTAAAGTGTTCCAGGTACACTCCCACTTCCAAAAACTTCAGCAGCAAAGGGACACAACACACTATTAGGTACCTTTGAGCTGCTTCCGACCTTTGGCCAGAGCATTCATCCACTTCAGAACCTCAGGATTGGAAGTCTTGTCCCCGTGCGAAGGCTGAGCGCAGAGAAAACAGAGAGAATGTAAAGAGAGACAAGGAGCTGACAGCCAAAGGATCAAACAGATAAAACCCTCCCCACCCCCAGCGTGCTACAAAATGTCCATAGTTCTGACTGCACTCTATCAGTGTCGTGCAGAGCATCTGGCTTGATCATGGCATTAATTTGTCATGGCTTATCTCTCCCCATTGGGACACAGTGCCACAAGGATCTGCTGCGTCTCTGATCTCTAAAAAAACACGGCAACGAACGTTTCGGTCTCGGACTAACTGGATAAATAACTTCGGTGACTTCAAAAGGATTGATCAAATATCTAATTTTAGTCAAGTTCCTTAGTGATTTCCAGGATGGTAACTGAAGCTCTCTGTCCCTTGCAGGAACAAGCTCTTGCTTTAAGACAGGGATTCTCTTGGTAAACAGCATTTTCAGCATTTCAACCGACCTGCTTAATTAATCAAATGAAAAATCCTGTGCAAGACTGATTTCAAAAGAAACAAACAACATAGGCTTTGTAGATCAGGGGTTATTTTGCAGTTAGAAATTGCCTGCAATTATAGTGAATTTACACTGATTCTTCAAAACTCAGATATTTAAAATTGCAAAACAGTTTTGCAAAGTCAAGCTTCTGAAATAATTTCTTTTCTGGCCATAGTGTGAGGGTTGTTTAGGTATGAAATTGTGCTCCTAGGAGCATATGCTGACCACAGAGCCAAACAGTGCACAAGTTTAAGTTTTCAGCTTATAATGGGATTAAGAGGTAATATATCATTTGCTTAATTTTAATACAGTCAGAAAAATGTCACAAACTTCCCTGTTTCGTGTTGTACACCTCATGTTGAACATCACCTACATCAGGCATGTTTTGATATTCTTATACTGCACAATTCTCAGCACAGCACTCAGCACTGACCTCAAACAACCCCCGCAAGTTTTATTTCTCTGAGTTTTGCCATCACTTTCTACTGAGCCCCAGGCTGTGGAGGTTTATAGGAGTCTGCCTGAATGAAGGAATCTGCACAGCAGAACAAGTTTCCAGGCAAATGACTCCACAAAGTGAATAAGTAGACTCCTGCATACACTGAGATGCTGAAAAGATATTCATTGGAGTTTTTCCTATTTCATTTTACCAGAAATACTCCATCTCACATTGTTTTGAATAAGATTAAGTACACTGGGATCCTTGCCTCCCTCTTGGAGTGTTTATCTTTGCAATTATTGCCTTACCAGGTATTTTTTTTCTTGCTCAAACTTTTCTTCATACTTCCTTATTTTTCTCTTGAGGCTCTGAAGATGCTTGGTAAGTTGTGTTACTGTCTGTGGTTCTTTGCAGTCTTCACAGCTACACCTAGAAGAACTTCTAGGCCTGCAAAAGCCAAAAGTAGAGTTGTGAGATCTAAGAGCTGGCTATATTGGACTGTGCCTGGTTTTCAGGCACAGTTAACACTTAGCATTTCAAAATTCATGGCTATTCCATTCTTTCACTGGATGGAGACAGCTTAGTTTTAAAAAGTGAGCATAACATAATTGCTTTTGCTTGAAGGTACCCCTAGGGTATTCCAATGGGTTCACCATCTGTCTTTCATTCTCTCTTTTTTTTTTTCAATTAATTGTGGGATTTTTGAATATATTTCAGAAAATTAATCTAGTAGGCAAAAGCCTGATCCAGTATTTACATTTAACACCCACACCCTTGCTCACAAATCTTCCAAGTCTAACAGGAGACTGTGGTGATATGATTTGTAAAAGTAAGCTCAGGGAGTTTGTCATTACTGGAAACAAACATAATTTGGAAGACAGTTTAGTTTCTGATTATTTACAGTTACAAGTCAATAGAGCTGATTATTATCCATATGCAATTAAAGCTAAAGGTCTGTATATAAGCTTTTAAGAAAGTTTGATTTCTCTCAAACTCACAGCTTGGTTTGTGGAAATCACATACATGGACTGTTCATATGCTTTATGACACTGTCACCCCTCATCAGTGACTCAAGCTTTAGTTCAATTACAGCTGAATTTTTTAGTATTATACCTAAATAGCCCTCTCTATCTTGTGTTCATTCATCATTCTAATTACTAACATTTAAAACTGTCCTTGATAACTATAAATAACAAAGACTTTAGAAAATGTCATACACTGTTATGACTGAGAAACACTAGTTTTTATTGCTGGTATTGCAAATTATCCGTGCCAAAATATGCCACAATGCAAAAATTTGCTTTTTATGACGTAGCAACAACTGAAAAAAACCCATGAAGAGTCAAAGGTTGTGAATTGCAGAAGAAGGCTTAAAAAAAATACATTAAGAATTAAAATAGATTTTCTTACATCATGAAAGGTTGAGCACTTGGTGGAGAAGGGGCAGACTCTGTGTCTAGATTAAATCTCTGGCTTTGGCTAAAGATAGAGCAGCGTGGTGACAGGAGAGGATTGTCTCCATCCGTGATGTGATACAGCAGTCGGCTGGTCCCTAGGGACTGATGTTCCTGTGGGCTGCTCTCCATGTCATTCTGCCAGTCCCTGTGGGCTGGCACAGGCTCTAGAAAGAAAAGTACAAATCAGTGTGGACTGAGGGTCACTCACAAGGGGTTCAGCTACCTAGATGAATAAAAATTTGTCCTTACAGAAGTATTCCAAGCATAAGTATTCAAAGTGAGCAGCAAACAGATCAGCAAAGTGTCGCATGCAGGGCGGACACAGCACTGAGGATGAGAAAACAGAAGTCCTGTCACTAGCTTCACTTAAATCCCTTTTGAGTTCCACAGGAGGAGGTGGAAGGGTATATTTATAAACTATGAAGCAAAGATGGAGAGTTTCCCAGGATAGAAGCATTACTTGTATTTTCATAGATCTGTTTGTTTTTAAAAGCCACATTCCCTAAGAAGACGAAGAGTGTCCACAATTTGTTAATTTTGCCATTTATCATTCACTTCCACAGTGAAGAGAAAGGAAGGCCAAAAATATATGTCCTGGTGCTAAGAATCTCCAGGGCTGCTTGCAGCATCCTGCAGGATTTTTTCAGTCACAATGAGGTAACCCTGGCTCAAAGAACACAAGCTATGAAAAATAACAACCACCACCAAGAACATTCAATTCTTTTACTCAAGGTCGTGGGCAGTGGCTGCTCCTTGGAGGAGTCATGCTTGTGGTACTATGTTAACAATGTCTTGGACTGTAAATGCAAACCTCACCACAGGTGCCTTAAAAGGTAAAATTTGTTTTACAGTGATGGTTAAACTAGAAAAAGTAGGAATTGATGAACCTTATCATACTGGTTCTGCTTATGGGTAGCATGAAAAATAATGGCACATTACAGGGCCTACCGAGGGAACATCAGGGGTTCATCTTCACTGTACTCCAGCTGAGTACACTGAAGGGAGTGTTCATTGAATCTTCTTCCTCACCCTCAGTAGTTGAAACAGATGAGGATGATCTAATTGATATTTTTGCTATCAGATGATTGGGATTTAATGCAGATTATACTTTCTAGGGAGAAACTCCACAATCTCGTAAAAGTTCTTTTCCAAAATCTTCCACTCTTGCTTTGCTAAAGCAAAGTTTGTGCTCTGACTCAGGTTCCCCTACAGCAGTTTCCACAGTACATTATATTTTACACCAGCCACATTATTTTATTTTTTTTTAAACCCATTCATATATACAGCTTTTTAATCGATATCTATCACTTTGCCTTTCTAGGCAGTACATGTGTTAATTCTAATCAGATTTATATTTGCCATATATCATGCATTCTAAAACATTTCACAGAATCTTTTTCTTCAATGAAAGTCTAAAAGTGCACAGAGAAACAACTGTACATGGGTTTACTCGCAGAAGAATTGGCAGGTTTAGACAAGTTCTTTTACCTTCACTTTAGATTTTCTGCTTTGCACATGGGACATCACACTCCCATGCCGAGTGAGGACTTTTTTCAGGATTTGAATGGAACCTTTGTAGTACATTTTATTTGCCCTCTTCCCGACAAATACCAAAACTGCAAATCCCTACTTCTGCACTGTGACAGTGGTGAGAAAACAGCTCTGAACAGCACCCTTCAAAAAATCACCCATACTTCTCTAAAAAATAGTAGTTACAATGGCTTAAATACCATTTTATTGGGCACTATCCAACTGCTTTTGCTTTAGAGGCAATAAAAAAATCCTACTGTATATTGTATTATCACGGTTTATTCTGTCAAGCAAAAGTTACATGTGACTCTTGTATTTATAAGCTCATGTACTCTTACCAGCATCATCAATTATAATTATGTTAAGCATTTTCACAATCAGACAATGTAGTTGATTATTAATTCTAACCTTGCATCCTTCTTCTAAGTACATCATACTCTGTAGGACAAATTCAGCTCTCCAAGATATCAGAGCAACCCCCAAATCTCCTAAACCTTGTATGAGATTGAAATCCTCCCACACAGACACCCCAGGAAGGCACCTGGGAGAAGCAGGGTTAGAGCACTGATCGATCCTAGGAAATCATGGACGCTGGCAATGGCTGGAGTAATCAGTGTTCTGCAAACAAAAGCGTTCTCTATTTTTGGAAAGTACTCTTTCCTTACGCTGTAAGATTTTTAAAAATTAATACCTTTGGTTGGGTTTTGATCTGTTNTTTTTTTTTTTTTTCTGGAGAACAGTACTGTCAGTGAGAAGAACCTGGCTTCTCCTGCTTTAATTTCACCATCTTTGAACTTCAAGAAACACATAATCACTGTGAAATAGGTTGACTAAGAACGATTGCACAGTTTTACATGTTCTTGTATTACAAGGAATAAATAAATAAAGGGAGAAAACCTGCATGATTTATAATTTGGGAATATTTCCCAAAGGCCAGGGTATTTTCATTTCCTTGGCCTTCTGACAGCAAGGTCTGCAAGGCTTGAACACTGGTGCAACTTTGCCATGGCCCCAGAAAAGGTTTAGTTCCAAGTCTACTAGAAGTGCATTAAATTACTAGCAAATGGTCAGAAGTGGTCAGCAAATAATTCAGACTGATTCATTTCAGTGGCACAACTACTAAAATAGTGGGATATCTAAGGGTGATGACAAGATCTAAAAAATCCCATTTTTAATTAACACTTAAGGCCACCATCCTGATTCTGGTTCTGTGTAGCTCCTGAAGACAAGTAGCCCATGAACTGACCAAACTTCTACATGTCTTCATGTATCTCATCTAACCTTAGCCCCTATTTCTTGCCAAAACTGGTCATTAAAGCCACCTCTACCCAAGCCAGTGAGTTGCCCCTCAGCATCTATTCCATCCCATCTGCTCCATGCAGCTTAGCACTGACAGGAGAACACCACAGGAATTAAAGCCAAATTCTAATGTCTGATAATCTGCAGCATGGTTCAGCTTCATATGACAAGTCCTATGGTACAAGCCTGTGATATTCTTAAAGTAAACCAGTAATATACAGAAATCTATTGTGTAGAAAAATAATATTCAGATGTAGTGTGTTCAGTCCTAAACACATCTGTGTTACATCTGTGAATGTCTCTATCAGGATTTTTAATTTAAAAGTCATTGAGAACTTCCTGTAGTTAGGTTCAACTGCTCACTGCTGCAGGCACATATTTGATGTAATCTCATATCCAAGAGTTACAGAAACTACACCCTACTTTTCTATAATTACCCCTTTAAAATACTAGCTTAGGTTCCCCTCACAATTCTCTAGTCTCCCTTGGGCAACTCTAATTCAGCTTTCATATATTCAGAAGAAAACTAGAAATTGCTGACTTTGCTCAGAGATGAGTTACTGTTCACCCCCTTAAAATTTCCATCCTGAAATACCCTGTCATCTAACTAGACTGTTGTATCTTCATTCTCCATACATATGATGTACACTTTTCCAAAATTTGTTGACTGGGATGTGAATGAAAGGATCGTGTTTATTTTGCCTGATCCTCTGAGGAAAGGCTGATAACTAAAGATGGAACATGTATGGCACATCCTCTAGAAACTCTCTTCCAGCCTGGAACAAATCCCTGGACTTCCAGCTAAGGTGGAGCTCAAATAGCCAATAGTCCTCATGTGACAGCTCAAAGCAGAAGATTTCAGTAGTAATTTAAGAGACAGAATTAGGACCAGCTCTGTCTGTGCAAAATGGCAAGTTACTAAAAATGCCACAAACCACAAAGCAGATGTTAACAGGAATGAGGGCACATTAAAACCCATTAAATAGATAAGCTTTAACTAAAGCATGAGTTTGGAGTGCTGGAGTGGCAGAGCATGCTCTGAAACTGAGTGAGAGGAATGCTACATCATGCAACATTTCCCCATGTGGCTGCAGAGGGCAAGTGAGAGCAGAGAGGGCATTGGAAGCAGCAGCCACTACCAGCATAAATAAAAAGAAAATCTAATCAAAACAGCAAAAAATAATTAAAGGGAACAATTAGGAACCATCCTAACAATGACCTATGAAACCATCAGAGCAAAATAATGCAGCAAACTACTGAGAAAGGAGGAAAACTCCACCCTGCCACAAAGGAAAGGAGTCAGTGCAGATTTTGGGTAAGCTGCAGAATGTCTTTTCCTGTGCAGCACAAAAATGAGACCTCTCTCTGCTTCAGATCCCTGTCAAGGTTAGCCCCAGTCCAGGCTCCATACCCGTGTCTAAGAGCTATTAAGGTATTTGCCTGTCTGGACTCTCTTTTAAAATCCTATTAAAAAAAAAAACACCAACAAAACCCAGGTCATCTAACATTTTTAGATTCCTTCATCTTTATAATAATTTGATTTCTACACACATTGTTCCTTGATTTTTCCAATGCCAACCTCAAACTTTGGAATTTTTTAAGTAGAACACTATCATTTGTGATTTTTTTTTTTTTTTTTTTGTAAATAACAATGTTATTTCTTACTGAAAATGCTGAGCAAGCAGCTCCTAAAATAAGTTCTTCTGAACCCAATTTTTTTTATATTAAACACCAATTGCAAAGGGATTACTGACCCACCTGCCTTAATTTAAACCATACATGGTGCACGACTTAGGTATTTATGTATTCATGTCACTCGTCTGTGAGATGTATTAGTCATACTGCCTTTGACCTATTTTTCCGAGCAGTGACTCCTCTTCTATTGAGCATCACGACTCTGCCAGCCCTGTGACTACAAGCCATGAATTGACAAAAACAGTGCTGAGCCTTAGGGCTATTTATTTCCCTATTGAGGGAAGAGAGAGGGATAACACACCACAGATTGCCCAGCTGGGTAATAATACAGGATCATGAATGATTAAAATCCACATGCTGTAAAACTCACCTTCGCTATCTCTCTGCTGATGCATTAAATTAAAATCAATAATAGGAGAAATGAAGTGATATTGCTCTGACAAAAAGAATGACAAAAATAGAATTACATGATATGGCAGGTGATCTCACACAATACAGACATAGGAAGTAAAGAGAGTAAACTTACTTGGGGAAAAATAACAGATTAAAACTAAAAATAAAAGAATTGGGATTCTTAAAACCTCTCTGAAAAGGAAAATTCCCTCTCAGAAAACCGGAGGGTTACAGCCGTTAATTTCCGTTCTTTTAACGGGTATCACCCCTTTTTTACGTTACACAGCGTTTGCAGGAGGAAATGGTGCTTTGCATTAGCTCTGCACTGTTTCCCAGAGGGCTGCAAGCCTGATTTTAAAGTGCAAGTCACAAGGCTTTTTTATAATTGCAAATGAGAACACATCATGGCACGCTCGCTTACCTCCACAACTGGCCCCATCAGCTTGCACGCCGCTTTGGGCTGCAGAAGGGGCTGTGTCCTTGGGTGCCGGCAGCTGGGGAGTTTCCTCCTGGGCTGGCAGAAACGCAGAGCACAGATCAGTTTCCAGGGCTTGCAGCTTCAACAAAGAATTCTGCAGACAAAAGCAGAACATCGGGCTGGGTAGAGAACAACAGGGATCAGCGATTGCTCTTCAACTCCCGGAGCCCATCGACAGCGCCTGCAAAGCGGCGTTCCACTGCCAGCTCCGGGAGGACGTGGGGAGAACAAACGGGCACTATTCCACAAGTTTCTTGACTCCTGGTTATT
Organism: Phainopepla nitens; assembly: GCA_013400175.1. NCBI lineage: Eukaryota > Metazoa > Chordata > Aves > Passeriformes > Bombycillidae > Phainopepla > Phainopepla nitens. The sequence goes on along the minus strand of VXBQ01006524.1, from coordinate 892,149 downwards.
TAAGTCCCCATTTACACGGATTATTCATGGCACGTGGGAAAGATGACTTTGTCAGCAAAAGACGATTTATTCCAGGAAGCCAAACTGAGATGGTGTCCCTCTTCTTGGGCTTGAAGCAATACATTAAGGAAGTATTTCATTCATTGGACTGACATCACGATCTGATGACATTATGTCCCTCCCCATTTACCATTCATAAAAAAATCAAATCTCCCTCTCCAGCCTGGGAGTGCAGTACACGGCAGTGAACAAAGAGTGACTGAGAACACGCTCACTCATGGGATTCTTGGGAGAGAGATTTTTTTTTTTTTTTAATCGGCTGGTTCAGGGATACTTCGTTATGTAGACACGGCTTTTATGCGGGCTGCTGCCGGTTCTACAGGGCAGCGGATCATTTGTGAAAAGCTAAAATCACATCATTGTCACTGGCTGCAGGCAAATCAATGACAGGGACAGTTTGCTGCCACATCACTTCCAGCCTCTGTGCCATGCGTGGTCCAGCTCGGATGTGAATTTTTGATGCTGCATGCAGTTCTGAGCTGCACGATCTGACACAAGCATCTCGCTGTGATGGAAATGCTGTGAAAGCCCTAATCACCATCTGACTGGGCAAAATGAGTCACTCCCCACACCCAACGCATTCAGCTCCCCCATCTCAAGGGAAATGCAGCTTAAAACAGAAAACAAAACCACACGAGGCTGTCCTAATAACCACACAGCTGGCACACACAGAATGTATGTATAACATTAAGTCGCCCAAGTGATACAAATTTATGAAGGGCATTTTCTGAAGAAAATCATCTGAGTTGAAAAGAAACATAATTCCTCAAATTTATACCATGAAAACTCCTTTCCCCACTCTGTCAAATATCTGAAACCAATTTATCAATTCATTTAATGAAAACGGAATTGATTTATTGGCCTGATTTCCTTAGTGGGACAATATATCACCTATGTAAAAAGTAGTTTAATACATCTTTGCATTATTTTTATTGTAAGGTACCCCTTTTGTACTCTCAAAGATAACTTTAGGTTAAAAAAATAATAAACTAGGTTGTCTGAGAGAGCAGGGAAGACTTTCTGCCTTTATCCTGTCATTCCTTTCATAGAATTCAGGAAAATTATGGAAATCTCCTTGTCCCTAAAAGGTTTCAGGTGGCAATGCATTGCCAAGGGAAGGGTGCTGACTTACATCATACATATGGCACTGTTTTGGGAAGTCCTCACTTCCCATTGTCTCTCATACCAACTAAAATCAAACAAAGTGGCTGTGGAATTACCACAGGCAGGCAGAATTCTACAGACACAGATGTCATCTAGCAAAAAATGACTATACCAGTTACAAACCAGTGAGGACTCTGATCCCAGCCTGGACCTTACCAGGAGAATGGCTGATGAAAATTAGGGAGAACACAGATGACAACCCGTAAGAATGTGCCAATAAGCAAAACATAAGTAAATGTCTGACAAAAGGATTTAACCTTCATAGGCTGTTACTTCAAGCATTTGACAAGAAAAATCCCATTTCAAGAAAATACATTCACTTTGCATCACTATTCCTTATGACACATTAATATTTACGGGAAGTTCAGTGTAAAAGCATTCTCACAGAGTGCATTGTTAAACATCGTACTTCAGCAGTGCTTCTGCTGTAATTCCCCAGCTGGTTTATATTCTGTTGCTCTAAATGATATTTTTCACCCATCTGGGGAAGGTGGGTGGATGGCAAATTTCCAGCCACTGCCAAAACACTAAAAAAAAAAATCACATAATAATAATAATAATAGAAATACCTTCTCTATTTTCATGAGTGTGCCCTTGAGAGAGATTCGAGAAAAACAGTAAGTAGATTTGATTGTTTTGATGTTACCAGGGAGATGATGAATTGGGAGGGTACCATAACGCCATCTTACTCCTAAACCACAGCAGTGTCATGGCACTGTCACACTGCACTCTCCAGGAAAAGTCACCACAAACCCACAGGAAACGTGGCAGGAGACACAGCTTAGAGCAAAGGCCAAGCACGAAGGCCAGCACATCTGCTCTGAGGGAGAACCAGCCTGTGCCCATGCTGCTCACAGGTGTCCTGTGGCCAGACCTGTCCCCGGGCCCACCTGGGCCACTTCGGCTCACAGCTGGTCACAGGAATTTGCGGCACAGGATAGAAGCCAGTGCAAACACTGAAGCACACAGAGGCAAAAGTTAGGCCGTGGTGGGCACCATCATCAATTTGAGAAAGCCCCTACATGGAAATCCAGTATAAATGAAGTAATTTAAGCTACGGCATTCTCTATCAGCTAAGATCTCAGTTCAAAAGCTTCAGATTTGGTGCTCATTCCAGCTTCACTCTGGTGCCTAGCATGAGTGTTTCTGATGTAGTAATCCCTGATCCATGCTAATACAAATGAAAGGACATATTGGTATCTCAAATGGATCCATAAATTGCCTTGGAAAAATAATCATATTGTTTTCTCTTAAGAAGAGTATCCTGAAAGTTTGAAAAAAAAGAAGCAACTATAATTGTCCTGGACAAAAGTTTCTTATTTCTTCTTACGTCCTCTTAAAGCAACTCACAGTTCAAAGATCTTCCACTAGAGAAAAAGCATTGTACATTATAACAAATAATGGTAAAATGAAGATATTTATAAGAAGCTGGAGAAAGGAAGAGAAACAGTGTGGGCCTTCTCACCCATTTGTTATTTTTGATAATACTTTAATAAAACACAGTCAGTGAAGTGTCATAGCCTTGTCTGCTGGAGAAAGCACAGTACAAAAGGACTGCCACTCCCAGAGGAAGCTCAGCCTGTAGTAGAGACACCTTCTCTACAAGTAACTAAGCCTGAACCCACTGACCATCACTCCTTCCAACCAGTGATTATTGACAATGAAGCAGGGAAGCCACAGGGCAAAGAATTACTGAGATACAGATAATCTCTTACATCTAGAGATGAATGCCACACACTGTTTAATCCTTCTAGAGAGTGGGACGCTGAAAGAACAAATTCTCCCAGCCCATCACCAAAATGCTGTAGCATTGAGAGGCAGTACCTGACATGGCATGGGGCCATGCCCAGCAGGATCAGTGCTGTGGGATGTGTTGGTCAGCCTGTCCAGGAGGCTATAGCCTGACAGGAGACAATGTGACAAATGAGAGCCCCTGCCCTCAGAAAGAATTTCTTTCCCTGATAAAGCATTACTACTATCAGCATCCTTTGTTTCGTTCTTGTGGATATCCATAGGTTTGATAAATTTAAGAACTGAGGGAAAGGGAAAGGAGCCAGGTGTGTCCCAGCCATGAGCTCTGCCCAGACTCAGACAGGAGGCTGACGGCAGGGATGAGGAGCAAAGGCCAGGCTTGGTGCTTTCTGCATAAACTGATATCAACCTGACCCACACACGGTGTTCCTGAATGAAAAGGATGCCTGCACCCTGCCCTCCCAGACAGGAAGGCAGCTATTTTGTTATATCCAGTTTATTGATGGATTTACTGGATTTACAAAATCGGCTGGGGCAGAGAAGGAGAATAATCCAAGCTTTCAGCATTTAATAGCCTTTGAACTGATTCATATCGGAAAGAAACTGAGCAAATTTCAACCTGTTCAGTTTTTTCACTCTAAGGAAATTAATGCTTTTATATGTCACACTGGAACAGCTTTTTAATCTGAGAGTTCAGGTTAAAATAAGATAGGCACATTTTATGTGAACATAAATAAATCTCCGCAGTATCTGTTAAGGCAGTATTTGTGCCTTGAGGCATATGACATTTTCAATTCAGAACTTCCTTTATGGGAAACAAACAAGCAACAATAAGATAGAACAAGATATGCCCTGGGTCTGCATAATGCCACGGGTGAGCAGTGAAGAGAAACACCATTTTCTCTGCTCCAAAAAGAGAAGTTATTTTCTTATGGCACAGGTCCATTTGGCTTTGCATTAGACCTGAGACACAAAAAAATTTAAGATTTTGCAAAAGAAAGCACCGGGTTGTAACCCTTGCTCAATCCTCATTGATTATTAACAATTTATTTTCATTTCTAATCTAATAATTGGTTTTAATATTTTACACTTATTTATTTATTACAATATTTTTTTTCTTAGCCTTTAAGGAATCCTTTGCAAGGATTTTAAATGGAAGCTTTCAGGCGGAAGCTTCAGTGAATATTTGCATTGGGGCTTCTCAAAAGAAACAATAACTTCATGATTTCTCCCAGGGCCTGAGGTGGCTCGACAGAGGCTGAGTGTACTCTCTTGTATTGGTCACTGAATGTGCCCTGCTTGTCAGCACTGAGATTTTCTACAGTGAGCTGCACAACAATGACACAAAACGAAGAGGAAACAATTCACTGCAAGATTAGGTCGGAATTCCTTTAAAAGGACACATCGTGGTCTTCCCCTAATGAAAGTCAGGCATCTGTTAATAGACATAATGTTCTCAAAGCTTTCTTTCCCAGAGTTTTTCAGGAATGGGCTTCTCTTCACCCAGCTCTCTTCTCCCTAGTTGGCCTAGACTAAAAAGCCCAGCTGCTCCCTGTGTAAGTCCTGTGTCCTGCCCTGTCCTTGCAGTGTGAGTGGACTCTGTGCATAGGGGCAGGGTCCCCAGGTGTGGGGAGAGGCTGTGTAGGGTTTCTCACTTTGCATAACTGCAAAGCTTGGCTTTGCCCCCCTGCCCCTCCCAGGATATTGCTGACTGTGAGGGCCGTGCCCAGGCTCATCCACTGCTCCACATGATCACACAAACAGCTTTTGTGTGCTTCATTCACACTGTGCTCCTGGCACAATCCCTGTGAAAGCAGCTTGTCTCAAGTGTCACTGGTGTTATTTGGCTGTCTTTGCTTCCCCTCTTCAGCTCTCCCCTCCTTCCATCTTACAACCAGAGCACCTTTTAGACTCCATTGTACTGTTCATAGTTTATTTATGTAGGATGTAGCAACCTTGAGAACTCTTTATTTTTAAACAAAATATATTTAACAGATGAACCATTTTGAGCTGTAATATGAGGAAAAAATCAAACGTTCTTGAGAGATGTCACTTCACTCAGTCAATATTGAGTGTTTGATTCTTTTCTGAGCATAAACAAAAAGCAACCTAAAGTTGGCTTAAAAAAATTTTAAAATATCTTGCTTCTAGCCTTTAAACTATTTTAGCATTCTCATATCACACTTTCAAGCTTTTCTCCAAAAACATAACTAGAATGATTCCTTAAAAAGCTAGCCTAGGATTATTAAGCAATTATATTATTCCAAGACCTTAAAATTAACAAAAAGACAAAAGATCTATTCAAAATTTATAACATCATATTTCAACCTTTGGTTACACTTACCTCATTTAAGCTGTTAAATTGATCTGTTGCTTCTTTTGGTGAAATGCTTGTGTTCTGATCTATTCTACAAAACAAAATTTAAAAAATCATTCAATAGTCTGCCTACCTGTGCTGCAAATATCTCAAGTTTTTCATCATGTATGTATATAATTTATAAATTACAGAATAAGCTTGTTTTATTTTAAAAATAGCATTTCTATGAAAGCAACATCTCTGTTTATTAAGCCATTCAAAACAGCAGTAATTTTACTGGACTCCTAAATAATACATTTAAACTGTTAATGAAGTCCTGGAAACTATGACATGAATAGCTGGGCACACCCTGTCATGTCAAAAAGTTCTATAGATGTATGATCTGTGTCTTGGCGAGCTAACAGGGTTAAAGCCAAGAAAAAGCTCAAGCATATGCTTAGATTTAAGCACAATTTCTCCCATGTGCTTTACATCAGGAAAAAGAGTTTTCTCATATCACAGCCATAAAGAATAAATCTTTCCATATTTAAATCTGATGGCATTTCAGGCTCCCCATCTTCAGCTTTCTGCCTTTGCAAATTTCAGAAAAGCTCCATGTGCCTGGAATCCTGTAAGAGGGATGTCCACATTTTCTAGTGAGTGTCACTTGGCTGCCATCAGAGATGTCCACACCTTTGGTTTTCTCTCAATGTACTGCTGCTTCTCCACATGGGAAAAGGGAAAGGAAGGCCCTGGACCAGTGAGGGGCAAATCTCTTCCCCCTGCCAGTGGCCACTGAGGAGCTGTGCCCCATCCAGGCCCATGTGGCCCACACAGCTCCTGGTTAGAGAGGTGCCAATTCACTGCACCAAGGAATGAAACTGAAGTCTGAAAACAGCTTCCACAGATGGAGCAAGCAACCCCAATAGCCTCCCACCTCCACTCTGTCCATCCCCACAACAAGCTGAGGCTTTCCACACATGATTTCAGAGCACGACATGGGTGTAGCACGAGCTGACTCTCGACTCAGGGGAACCAGGAAAACTGCAGCTGTCTCAGAGAATGAGATTTGTCAGTGCTGAAAAGGTCGTGATGTCTGCTGGCCCCTGGAGACTCACTCAGAGGTGTGATCAAACCCAACGCAAAACCCAGGTTCCTTTGCACAAAATAATTCGGATTTTTCTGGGCTCAGAGTCATCCCAGCAAAAAGAAATAGCTGTAAAACCTCTAGAGACCTCAAAACCAGAACAGAGAGATGCAGAGGTTTTTGTTGTAGTTCTTCCTGGATTTGTGAGGCATTTAAAGTTCGAAATCACGGCTATGCCGCTTTTCTTACCAAACCAGACACATTAGATAGCTGCACCAGAGTGAACAACAGCTTGGCTCCAAACAGGATCCAAGATGTGCAATTCCCATTGGAACAGAAATGAGTCATAAGAACAGCAAAAGGACTAATTTAATAGGAAAGAGGGAAATATTTGTAGTTTGGTTTAATGACATGTAAGGAGGCAGCTGCAAGGCTGCAGACAGCTGAAAAACTAATTCACTAATGAAGAAAAAATATTTAGGATGATTTATTGTATTGAACTAGAGCTAGACATGAAGGAAAGGATGAAAATGACACAGATTTGTACACTTCTGGAATTCATCTGGATGACTCCTTTCCGGGTGCATAACAGAGCAAATGGGAACTCTCCTTAATAAAACAAAAACAAAACTTTTTTTTTTAAAGACAAAAAAAAAAAGACAGTAAATGTTCTATATCATTCACACCTGTATCACTCACGAGTCTTGCACTCTGGAGAGTAAAAGGTTTACAGCAGCCATGAAGTACCACCTCTCTCATTCAGGTTGATGTTTTTGCCAGCTGTTCTAATCTTTCATTTTACTATCCTTTTTACACTATAAATACTGGAGTAAGATGCTCTTACTTATGCATTCTCTGGATTCTGGAGATACTGAAATCATTAAGGTGAGTAACCATTTTTGTGTGATGAGTGTGTGCTGAGCTGATCTTACTCTACGCAGAGAGTTTTGGGATGTGCTTTTTCATTTTCACCAAGATTAATTGCTCTGCTAGGCAAATGCAGGTTTTCTGATTGTCACCAGGCAACACAGGGCTTACAATTTAATAACTATGGTTTGGATCCTACTCTCATTAAAAGTCAATCACAAAATATCCATTAACTTCAAAAGCAGCAGGAACAAGACCTAATTCTCCATCTGTGCTGTGTACATTAAAATTACTTCAGGCCTTAGCTGAAATTTTGAATAATTGCAGGCACCCTTATTTTGTATAATTTACATCCTGTAAAATAATGAAAATTAAATTCTCTCTGTGGCTACTACTCAAATATATGTCTCTCTCACCCTCCTTTATAGACTCTGGCTTTGGCACAATTATCCTTTTCTCCATGACAGAGATGGTAAAGATGCAATAAGTAACATGCACATTTGAGGCTTGTGGATGTAACAAAAAAAAAAAGAAATCTAAATTCTAATTATCATAACAGATCTCCTACCAGACTTCAAGGGGGAGATAAATTTGCATGAGAACTGTGCTGTTTAAAAAACAGACCAGGACACGTGAATTTTTGAATTACGTACAACATCACTTTTAAACCTGCATAAAATTTAAATAAAACCACATAATTTTAAAAGCAAGGGAAAAACGTTTGAAGATAACCTAAGCAAATCCCCACCACATTTCCTCTGTGAAAAACAGAAAGGAGCATGATATATTTTGTAACTTGCAAATCTCTCTGCAGTCCAGCTGTGACCACACAAACCCCATGCCCAGGCTATTGATGTGTTTATGCGCCACGACGCCACACGTGCGCAGTGTCTTGGCATTGCTGATGCCGCGGTAAGTCCTGCCCGTCAACCTCACACTGTTCTGTGGGACCAAACTCCTTTTCCAAAGCCACCTTCAGTCTGTTCTGGCCCAACACTCCTCCCCTGTGTCCAGTCCAGGAGCCGGTTCCACCCTTCCCACCGTGAGGGTGACCTAGAAAGGTAACAGCTCATAAATGGAAGTCTCAGTTCCCTGTCAGGGCACTGATTCAGCCTGCCCAGAGTTACAGAAGATGAGTTCACAGAATGGCAGAACACACAACCACCACATCTCAGCACCCTGGAAAACAGAAGGCTTCTTTCTGAGACCTTCCCAAATGGCAAAAAACCATTATGAAATCCAAACACTTCAGCACACGGCTGCAGGTGGATGCTTCAAAAGCCACCTATGGCTCCTTAGAAAGCAATGCAGAACTGCAGCAGGCTTTGGGGTGAACATAAAGCACACACGTGCAATGAAAGAAAAATCCACCTGGAAGGGCCCAAGGCCACTCCCTGGGCAGCCCCTGAGTGCTGGAATAGGAGTCAGACAGGGAGCCAGTGTAGCAGTGCCTGTCTCCTTAGCCCCAGCCCTTATGTGACCAGCCAGCACTTGTTTTTCTCTTACTACCAGCAGCTCTCGTACTCAGCAGGTGCAGCCCTTACTGGAGCTGCAACAAGAGCTGTTCTTATCTTCCTCTTCTATCCTCTCCCCATTCCCCCTTTTGCTTTTTTTTTCTTTAATTGCATTGCCACTCAAAAGCTTGCTCAGAGACTTTTCCATGCCTTGGTACAAGACATATCACTGGAACCATAAACACTAGTATTTTACTACCAACATCTTAGAAGAAATTGTTCTTAGGAACTGGTCATCATTTCCCAACTTTCTCCCTGCTTACCTGGCTGTCTGTGCAGGTGAGGAAATGCAGCCTCTGCCTCAGCCATGCTGGTCTGCATGGGGACATCAGCCCTCCTACAGCTTCCCTGCAGCCTCCCACTCATCTCTGAGTTGTAGCAGTTCAGCAGAAAGCCTGGAAACTGCAAGAGTTCCCACCCGAACTGCACTCTCAAAATATACTTGCCTGGCAAACTTAAATACTGAAAGCCTTGCTCGAGCATGGCCTCCCCTCAGGGTAGGAAGAAACCTCAGGAGGCTCTGGCTGACCCCAAGATCCAGGGCAGCCCAGGGCTACCAGCATTTCCACTTCTCCTGCAGAACAATCATAGGTCTGACAGCAACCGCCACCCTACAGCCTCTGCCAAAAACAGAATTACAGAATTGTAGAATGGGGACCAGCCCTGGGACCAGATAAATCCTGTTAAAATAAACCACTTCATTCCCAATTTATTTGGGGAATGGTGAGGAGAGGGAACTTTCAGGAATTTTTCTTCAGCAGAAAACTTCTCCCTAAACTGCAGTTCTGAATTCCACACTGACTTGACACACAGCCTTTCGCTGAAGCCTTGACCTTCCCACTGCCCAGGGGTGCTTTGTTCCAGCCTCCTCTCTCTGTAACAGGCACCTGAAGAGAGCACCAGGCTCTGCTCAGGTATCTGCATGCAGCCTGCAGCCCACTCCAGTCTTGCTGATCGCCTCTGAGAAGGCAATTGGCAGGAGCAGCTGTTTGTAATCATGTGTTTTGTTCCATAATGGCTTTTCTAGTCTCTGTTAAAAAAAAAGGGCAATTCTTTTATTTGTTCCCAGGACCTGCTTAGAACTTTTATCTACCTTCTATCAAGGTGCAGATTATATTGCACTCATATCCAAACCCAGCTACACACAATGACCAGAGCAGTATTCAGTGTAATCACTGGCAATATCATTAGAAATTCATGTTCTGGGAAAAAAATGTAAAGGTTTCCTTCCATGCAGATGGCATTTTATCTACTAAATTGATGCTGATGTTCATAAATCATACATGATGAATACCTCTTGAGATTGAAACCCTTGCTTTACAGGTCAGGTACAGCTTAGCCAAAAAACAAGACACTATTCCCTTACTCTTCTGGCTGCAAGTCTCTTCAAGTCTACTCTTCCATTTGCCTCAAATCACAGAAAACCTTTTCTTTATTGTTTCAGTGGTTACCATAAAACAGAAGTACTCCCTCAAAGAAACAAGACATACTTCTAAGTCATAATTCTGTGGATTGTTGCTCTTGCGTGGCCTGGTTTGTTCTTCCTGTCACACATCTGTTTATGAGCATCCCTTGTTAGAATATCCTAAACTTAGATTTTTCTGCTAAACTGGAACTGTACTGACAAGGTTTTTTGTGTTTCAGCAGTCTTTAATCCATATCTAACCAAGTTAAAATGATGTGGTTTTTAGCAGCCTCACACTCACCAGAACAGATTTCTGAAAAACCTCTGTAGAGTCCAGAGGTATTGAGACCTTTAATCCCCAATGAGACTAATGGCAGAGCTATAGTCCCGTGCAGCAATTACATTAAAGCAGAAGTAACAACAGGATGCAGTAGAAACAATCAACCTTGCTCCTTCATTTGAGACAGAAATAAATCCTTCTTCTCCTGTCCTCCCCCTATACATCTGATATAGGGATAGAGGTGTATAGGGACACCCCTGCAGCAGTGGGTCCCTCTCCTCTCCTCCTAAAGACCAGAGACCTTTTGGTCTGACTTAGGGACACTAGGCAGGTGTTTTGCTAGCTTTACCCAGCAGCCCAGCAAAACCAGTGGAAGACAGTGACACTTGGGTTTTGTGGTGCTGGCAGATATGTTCTGTCCCAATGTAGCTATGATTGCTGCCTGCTGCCAACACTGAATGCTCAACCTTTGCATGTCCCACAGCAGAGAAGGCAGAAAACAAGGCAAGATATCATCCCCTGGCAGCAGCTTCACAGGCCGGTGCTTGAGCCAGGGCCGTGAGCCTCATGCTGCAGCTGGAGACCCGTGTGAGCTGAAACAAGGACTCACCTGCTGTGGCCCTGCCAAGGCTGCCTGACAGCACGGGGAGGTGGTGACCCTCAGGAGGAGTCACCAGACACTGCAATGCTCAAACTGAAACTGGGAACTCCAGCACAGGTGAGTGGGAGTGCCCTGCCACAGCTGGGAGGTGGGAGGTGGTTGTTTCAAGGATAGTTAAAATAAGTAAAGCATGCATTGTTTGTGTGAGGCCAGAGACCACATGTGAACACTTGTTTGTTTTAAGTTCCTTATTTGAGANTTTTTTTTTTTTTTGGTAATGTTATCAAACTGAAACATGGCCAGAATTGAGATTTGATCACTGTGCTTTCGCAGCACTTAGCGTGGTAAATTCAGGCACCATTACTTAACAGATTCAGTCCTTGTGGAAAGCAGGCTTTCTAACGAGCTACCGTGGTGTTCAACAAGAATAAATAGCATAGTGAAAAATGGTTAATTACCAGGCAGACTAAAAAGGCCAAACAGTTGAAGTGGACAGGGGAACTTTGCTGTGGTTGCTGTTTTATTCAGGCACACTCCACTCTGGTTCCTATCTTTAAAATCCATGTGTCTTTCATCACGTTCTTTTCAAAATTATCCATTTATTTTATTACCTAGCCATACACAAACAGCCCACCAGCAGAGCACTGGGTAGGTCTGTCAGATACCACACTCAGTAAGCTCCTCTTTGCAAGAAGTCCATGGGATTCTTTCCTTGCATGCCAGAAAAAGAGAAGGTAGGCTTCCTAATTAGAATCACTTCCTGAGATGCAGTGTTTCAATTGCACATATAAGCACTGGAGGGGAAAAGCACTTTGTTGTCCAAGCTAATTAAATGCTATTTCATTCTTCTAAACCTTCCTTTGAGTACACAAATTAAGATCATTTACTAAAAGCTGTGGCGAAGGCAACCAGTTCATGTCACATAAAGCACCAAAGTGCCATTCACGGCAGCTGTCACTGCTGTCCTCACTCCTGACTGCAAACCTTGAGCCAGCGAGCTCTAGCTGTCAACCAGCTGTGCCCTGAGTCACTGAGCATCTCTGGGGTGGACTGCTGCTTCAGACCCTCCAAAGGGAGCCAGAGGCTCTGCCACAAAGCACCAAGGCTGTCATGCACATGAAGACAAAGAGCAGAGATCTGACAAAAACTCTGTGCACAGAAAAGCAGAGCCGAACCAGCACTCAAACATGGGAAATTTGTAAAGCAGTGCCCCGGATTTAGTAAGGACTAAATCTTCTCCTTAGGACATGCCTTCACTGGTCAGTTGGGTGATTTTAAACCCCATTTTTGGCCTTTTGCATGGCTGTGATGGATGGAAGTAGAAACTGTGACTTCCAATACTTACCAGAGCTGAGTTAGTTCATCACCAGCTGAGTTACCTGCCACCAAGACTTGGTTAATGCCAGACCTGAACACACAGTGCCCTTCCAGCACCAGAACAAGCACAGCTGCCACAGCACCCAGAGTCTAAACTGTACATGAATGGATACACTTGCTATAAAAGCAGGTGTGAAGGTTCCCATTCCCATTTCTCAGAGAATGCAGCTCTGAGAAAAAGAGGCAATTCAGCACTGGGGGGAAAGGAAAAGTGGAGAAGTATTTTTGAAATTTGGCACAGAGGAACTGAAGTTTCTAAACTAAGGATGTTCTTTCTGCTTCAGATGTAAGGGGTTTAAAGAATGATGAAATTTGCATTCTTATCTTTATCCCTTTCTCCAAACAGGCCTAGATGTATAAATATAGAATACACTGCCAACAAGAGCCAGGAGTCTGAATATTTTATGCGGAAAGCAGCAAATGAATTAGCCTTTCCTCGAGTTAATCAGAAGTGAAATGTGCTGTGTTATCCCAAGTCTTACCTTGGCTGGAGTCTCACAACTGCTTCCTGGCATTTCAAAGCCACATTCTGTGCACAGTTATTAGCTGAGGATCCAGCCTTCCCCTGCCACTCTGAGAGGCCTGGCAATGCACACTCCAGCTCCTGCACAAAGAGAAAAAAAAGAAAAGTTGAATGCACCCTGTCAGTACCAATCCAATCTGAGCTAAATATTTTGCTTCAGGAAAAAAATGCTGCATGAGACCAGGTGCTGGTTGAGGATCTTCATTATTTTTTGGTAATAATCTGGAAACAACTGGAGAACACAGAAGATAGAAGGTTCTAGACAAAGTACTATATTATTTCACTGGAAAACAGTTTCTGAAGCTAAAACAGACTGTAACTTTTCTGTTTATTACTTAAATGGCAGATGTCAGCTTCAGAGCTAAGAGGTTCTATACAAAGAATTCATTTGAAATTATTTACTCACACATCAGTAAGATTTTATTACTCGGGTATCATCAAAAAAAATTCTGTCTGACCAAGGCAAGTTCAGTTCACTTAAATAAGATAAATAAAATTTAACTGCCTCTTTCCCTTCCCTAGCATATGTGTAGCTTTATGAACAGAGTATTAGTCCGGGAGAAGAGAGAGGCAGTGAGGGCGAAAAAAAGTCACATCACATCATTCATGCCACACAGAAAATAAAAAAGGCAATGTAGTCCAAAAAACTGAGTAAAAGAACAGGAATGAGAAAAGTATCCATTTAGCTCCAAGCTTTTGGAAACCAGTTGTAGGGCTGTGAAAAGATGTGTTCAGCACATCTTAATTTCCTTACCTATGAAATGGGTTGTAATATTTCCTTTGCACTGCAATGAAATAAGTTAATGGAGATCTTTGAAAATGTGATAATCAAAGTGGGACTTTTTTCCTACCTGTTTATTAGCTTTTGTAATCCAATATTTTAGTCTGATGGTTAAAAAAGTTAAAACACAATCTGCTCTGCAAAACAACAGAGCTCCCTTCCCTGCTAAAGCGATGTACCTGACTTTGCTCCAGTTTCAAAGCTTGGTTGGATGCATGGAAGTCAAAAGCTTGGACAGGATGCTTCAGATGGGAACTTGCAGAGCAGAGTCAACACAGCAATTCCAGGTGCTTTCTGCTGGATGAAGGGGGAAGCTGAGGACAAGAGCACGTGCTGGCAATAAGCCCTTGCTTGCAGGCTTGGTGTTTGAGGACTTGGGTGGCTTTGGGTTGTTTCTGTGGTTTTTTTCTCTTTTTATCTCTTTGTTGATGCTCATAAATCATGTCATTAGGTAACAGGTTAACAGGTAACACCAGGGAAACACCCTTGTTGGAATCTCTGTTTCTAAAGAGCAGTGAAATCCTGATGTGTCACAGGCATCTACAGCAGAGCCCTGTCTTCTACTGCATTTCTGTTCCTTTTTCACTAAAAGAGGGTGACTTCTACAATGAAGTTACATCATAATAAACAGAGTATACCCAGAAACTGAAGCAAAACTTGCAGACTGCCTGATGTGTGCTCATGGTTTTTTGCAGCTGATATGTCAACATCAGCTCTGGCTTTTTGATTACTGTGCACTTCAAGTCACAATTTTCACATCAAATTATTGGAAGTTCTTTGACATCCAAGCAATTAACACACTTCATTTATACTCAAAATACAAAACTTAATTCAGCAGTTCTCAGCACTCTCATCTCTAGGCAAGATGACAATCTCATCTGATTGTCAAGCCACCATATTATTTTTATAGCCATTTACCTTGATAATAAGGCTTTAAAACTGAACTTTCACTGTCTCTGCCTGTTAGCCTAGGAATTTTGGCATCCTTTTGACATCCAGTATCAATAGGGAATTTGAGGATGACTCACTCAAGAATCCACACTCATGACTGTGCACCAGGTGAGTGACAGGAGAAAGGATTGGGCAAGGAAAGCAGACTTTCTATTCCTCACCATCTGTTCTCACACTGACTCCCTGGAGTATGTTCTGGGCATATACTTCCTCACCTCTTGAAGTCAAATAAATCCTAATTAATTTGATTTCCTCTAGATGAGTATTGCAGAATTGCTAAGGAACCATAGGAAAGATGAAACCAGGTAGCTGGAGAACAGCAGTGCAGTTGCATTCCAGCAGCCTCCTCTCTTCCCATACTCTGTTTGGAAAGGTTACAGCTGCCTCCAGAGCCAGCTCCTGCCCCCAGAGAAATAACTGCAGCCAACACGCAAAGTAAAGCTTTGCTCTGGTGACATATTGTCATCTGATAAGTGGTCAAGTGAAGTCACCTGATGCTGCTCTTTTATTACACTTGAGTTTTTTAATCATCAGTGTAAATCTAATAACCTTTTCTTCATGAAGACCAAAGGCACATGACCACAGGGCTACACTTATGCCAAAAATATCAGAGGCACAAGAATCACACTTCAGCTGAGAGCCTTGTGAAGTTCAAAATCCCCCAGCTGGCCATCTTTCCTCTACTTGATCACAGCTGTTCCCTCTCAGTGACCTTTCTACAATGGAAATCCCTTGGATTCTCACAACTAGAAAGGCATACAAAAATGCTTCCCACTCAAACAGACCTTAATCCTTCCAACACACACAGCAAACTTATTCATCTCCAAATAGCCTCTTCTGACATTAAAGGGACAATTCTCTGTAAAAGCAACTCGTGGGCTGATAACACATAAGAGTGAATAGCAAATAGTTCCTTGGCTTATCAGAGCAACACCTTTAACAGAGATTCTGTCATTGCTCTAGTGTCACTCTTTCTGATGCCACAGAGAAGTCAGGCTGGGGAAGTGAAGAGACTGCTGAAAAAGCACTCTGTCAATAATATCAGGAAAACAAGGATGAACAGTTTAATAATGATGTGCAGTGCATCCCAATTTTCTTTCACAAATGCATGTACTCAGAAA
The DNA here is from genome assembly GCA_013400175.1 of Phainopepla nitens. Lineage (NCBI taxonomy): Eukaryota > Metazoa > Chordata > Aves > Passeriformes > Bombycillidae > Phainopepla > Phainopepla nitens. Next base: position 876,370 of record VXBQ01006524.1, on the reverse strand, counting down.
GTGCTGTTTGTCAGCTGCTTGGGACTACATCATTTTTCCCATCCAGGGGCTTGGTGGCTTGTAGCAAGAGGTTTTACCAAGGAAGGTTCCTGCAGTTACAGTGTTTCATCACTTCTGTCTTTCCTAATTCTGGCCCTTGAGTCAGGTGAAAATTATCTGCCTGGCACTGTTTTTCCTTCCAGAGGCTGCATACTAAAGTCACACTGGTATTTTATGGCAGTCTAATTATATACTCAAAAAGTTTCACATGAAAGAATTTCACCATTTCTAATTAACCCCTTGGGGCCATGTAAAATGCCACAGAGCAGCACATCTGTGCTGTGTTGGCTTTCCTTGGGTAAGAGGTACAGCCAGGACACACACAGGAGGCTCGGAAGAGGCTGAAAAAGCAAGAGATGATCTATGAGACAGACCTTGCCCCATTTACTGCTTCTTCATGACTCCTCTTCCTGGCCTGCCTCCACTTGCTCTTCACAGGGCAAAATTCCAACCATTTTTTTCTGTTCAGCTGATGAACATGCACACCTCATCTCCCTGAATCTTAAATAATATTTCCTAGTAACACAGTAGAGTTGCAAAAGAAAAAAAAAAAAAACCACTGCTATTGCTTTATTTCTGGATGAGCTCCAGAAGAACAGGCAGGAAGCTTAGGGCAAGAGTTTGACACTGATATTCCAAAAGAGACTGTGATAATACCATTTGCCATTTGCTTTTCATTTCCCTTCAGGGCTTCAAAAGGACAGTTTTCACTTAGAAGTTAAGATATTCTGTCTAAAATGATGAAATCCCATTCTAAACTTGGTCCAAAATAATTCCTAGTCTATGATGGGTTTGAAGCACTTCAGAAAGAGCTCTGCAAATTTCTATCCACAAACAAGAAGGGAGGAGAGACAAAAAGTAGCCAAATACACAGCAAAGGAGAGATAGAAATACAGACATCTGTATTTGTGCATGCACAATTTTACGTAAACACAGACATCTGTATTTGCAGATGTCAGGCCTTGTGCCTACTGCAGGCCAACAGATCTACCAACATTAATACTAACTATCTTAGATATGAGAATATTTCCAGTTGAGGGGTTAAATCTGCACCAGAGCTCTACCCCTTACACTGCACATCCAGCACAACGTGGGAAGCACCAGGGAAGAAGAGGAGCACTTGCAGCAGCTGCTGAGAGGTGGAATTCTAGATTCAACAGAGCAAATGTACCTCCAGAAACAGCAGCAGAAGCTTCATCATTTCTAGTCTGCCTTAAAACCTTTTACAAAATTTACAGTTCTGCTCACCTGGTGGCTTAAACAGTTCTGCAACCTAGGAAGATGGTGGGGGGTAGCACTACTACCAGTATGCTACTGCATTGGTATGGACTTACCACTTAAATATGAGAAAAACAGAAACTAAGATGAAGAGAAACCATAAAATCTCTCTATTTGCAGCCAAAATACCAGTGTAAGAGATCCTTGATCAAATAAACAAAACAGGAACTGTCTAATCAAGTGCTGCAGCTACCTAGTTTTTGTATTTGGTGCAAGGAAACAGAGGAAAACTAAGAAGAAATATTTGCATGTCTTCAGCTATGCTCTCCACTCATTTCTGAAAGCAGTTGCAGCACAACCCTCTCTGCAATTCCCTAGCTGAAAGAAACTGTTATTACAGTTATTACAGGAGGGTTGCAGACTGCAGGTACTTGGAAACCAGGGTAGATTACTGTGGGGTCTCCAATCACACCATGAATTACCAGAGAGTCCCTCTCTGCATTTCAAAATTTGCTTACACATTGTACCACAAGCCGACCCCTGTCAAGTTTAATTCCTTACCTGACTTTCCTCATGGCTTTTTCCATTTTCTAGCTTTGCAATGGGCTTAGGTTTCCTCAGCTTTAAGTTGCCCATTTCAGGCTTTAGAGCGTAGTCAATTACAACCTGCTGCTTGTGCTGCTGAGTGTCTTGCAAAGGCAGCTGCCTTTCCTCTAAGACAGCAGAGTTGTCCGGGTAATTTTCTTTGTTATCATCATCTCTGTAAGAAAACAAAATTGAAATACATCAGGCAGGGTTTCAGACACCTGTCAAAACATTATGAAGGAAGAAGAGCAACAAGTTCCTAGCTATTTATGGCAGATTGCTTTTACTAAGTTTAGCGGGCTACACATCAGTAATGGATCTAAACTACTGTTAGCATTATTACACACTCAGCCGTGGAGCTACTTAAATGTTAGCTTTAGAGGCACTCTTGGGCTTCAGACCTACAGCTCACATTCCCCAAATAAAATCTGAAAATGTCCTTTTCATGCAGAAGACTTCCCTCACCCAATGATTCAGCATAAGTTACAATCTCACAAAAACATCACAAACAAAAATTTCTCTCTACGACACACTTCCCTTCTGATGATCTCTGGTTTTGAGGGTCAAAGGGAAGAAGGAAGCCACTCAAAGTAAGGTCTGAACAGTCAGAGATGTGTTTGGAGGAAACATCCTCCTGTGTAAGAGCTCACCTGGTGGCTTAAACAGACACTGTTACCCATGGATGCTTAATCTGGGACCTGGAACAGATATTTTCAATCTTCACTCAGACTACAGTGTGCAAACTCTCTGCAAGGAGACCTTGGTGGTGTCATCCATACCCAGTCACTCCAGCTTTAGCCTGGTCTCATGCCTTCCACTGGGAGCATCTCCGTGGTGCCCGAAGTTACCGCGACGCAGAAGGCAAGGCCACCCAAGCAGCTGGCAGCGGGAGCTGGGCAGCATGGCTGCTCCAAAATCCCTGCCTGCAGCTTAGTTTTCAGGTGGGATTTCAGATGTTGGCTTCAGCTGGTAACATCCTAATGGTTAGCTGGGAGGTGACCTCTCTCCTGGTGTGAAACTTTCACAGCTGAGAGAGTCAAAGGCTATTGAATTAAATCCACCTGAGATTTTTTTTTTTTCTTTTCCCCAGAAAGCATAACTTGGTAGTTCAGTGTTTTCTCCTAAGGGTTTTGAGCTGCCAAACTCACTTTCCATCTGTGGCCCATCAGTATCCAGAGGGATGCTTGCAGGGTGCCTAAGGAGTTGAACACCATTGCTGCACCCATGCCTTCTGCAAGTGTGCTCCAAGGCAGTTGTTATAGTTACAGCTCTATAGCCCACAGGCACGCCTGCAGTGTGCGCAAGTGTTGCTAATTTTAAGGTACCCTCTGATTTTAAGATCCTCCTGAAGGGTGAAGTTCATACCCTAGCAATCAATATGTACTAACAGCCATGAGAGAGCCATGCCTCAAGAATACTTCCATTTTATACAATTTCAAGGATTTTTCTTTTCCCAGACACACTCAGCAATGAGCATATCCTTGCAAAACTGTGCTTACTACTGCTTTGTACCAGCTGCTGTACAGTAAAATTCAGTGTATAAGCACCACAGCTGCATCTGAATGACAGGAGTATGATGTGAAGTTAAGAATACAGACCACAAGATATTTACTTATATAATAGGAACAGCAATTAATCGTCATATTGATCACACAAAAGCACACAAGATAGATACGTACTTCCCAGAAATACCAACAGCTTTTTCAAGTAATACTCCAGAAATTCTGCATTCCCTTGAGAATAAAGGTTTCTTTCTAATGGTTCAATAGAAGCAGTCACAGATTCATTTGCTGCCAATGAATTTCAGATAAAGTTTATAGGAGAGTACCTGGGTCTGGAACTGCCTGCTTGATCTTCATGCACAGAGTCTGAATACCCGTCACACCTTCAAAATGAATACAAGATAATTACTGATTTTCTGCCAGCTGCAGAAATGTAGCTTTTAATAATATTACAGTGCAGCTCAAACTGTAAACCTATTTCTACCCCTCACACTCTAGCTAGGGTCATTTGACGCCATCACTGCTCCATGATAGTCTAAATCTCAGAGGAAGAAAAGGATTTGAGATGTTAAGCGTGCACAATTTGGTCTATCAATTTCAGACAAATGGAAATAATTACAAGGAATTCAGATGTTACCATTAAAAAACACAGGAAAATTACAATAAATTCTGCATTCTAATTGCTTATAGTATACTTCACATAAACCTCAAAAATAATTAGGTACAATGAAGGATGTTTTTCTCCCAAACTCACAAAAATATTAACTATGCTAGAGCAGTCACTCTTTGTGCAGCAGGAAAAAGAATTCCCAACTAAATTAGGAAGTGAGTCTTAAAAAGTGAACTAGCAGTATTTTTTAAAATGCCTGAACAATCATAACCAACTACTTCCTTGAAGTTAGGAACAAAAGAATTCTCCTAAGGCTGCCTAACCAAAAGAGAAGTCTGGATAAATATGCTAAACCACAATCACCAAGAGCTGAACATGATGCTGTGGCTGCATGGCTGAACTTTGCAGGATGATTTAACCTGCAAAGCTCATGAGCAGTCTTTCTTCAAATAAACATGCATCCCTAAGCATACACTCCTAAAATATGCAAACACGGAGGCTGTATTGCTGGAGTAAAGTTGGGGCCCTCTCCTCACCCTCAGCTCATACTCACAGGACACAGACACTAAGGAGGCCTGGATCCCTTGAAGTTTTCTGGCAGAGGAATCTCTTCATTATGGGGGAAGCAGCCTGTGCTTTTGCTGACTTGTTAAATTTCGAGAAGAACTGCCCCACTTAGAAGAGAGTACATTAACTGACACATTCATAGCTCTGCCTTGCAATTTGATGGCAAGGGTTTTAATATATTCCTCTAACCCACCAGTCTTCTGCTGGTGTCTATATCAAAAGTCAGACTGCAGCAGAAAATATTTAAAGGGCCACTCAAGTGTTTACACTTCCTGAATACATCAGCATATGCATGAAAGATTTTGCTGCTCACAACTGGAGCAGAGAACTACAGTGGCAGATCACCCTAATCACACAATATTCCTGCAATGAGTGCAGCTTTCCCCACATGGCAAAGTGGGATGATGGATGGAAGACGGGTGGATGTGCAAAATGGAAAAATTCACTGTAGAAATCTGGTTGCCTCTGGATGCCAGTCACACCTTCCCCTCTGGCCAATACCTGACTACCCCACGTGGGCGCAGGACACACTGGAGGTTTGAATAAGGAAGCCCAGTGTGAAAGGAATCAGGAACCTGGATGTAGAGCTAGAAGGAATATTTCAGAGGGAGGAAACAATAGAAAGAAAATGCACTGTGAGGAGACAGTGCCAAGGTAGAGCTGGATGGACAGAGCTCCCAGCACAGACACAGGAGAAGGAGCCACCAGGTGGGGTGTGCACCATGGGCCGAGCCATGGCCAGCAAAGTCCAGGGATCCCCCAAAGGGACAAACTCTCTCTCCTGGGTGTGCCTCAGAGAGGTGGTGGGAGGAAGCAGCTCTGCCACCAGTTTTGCTCCCCCCTCCTCTCAGCAGCCACCTCACTTGGCAGCCTTCAGTCCTGAAGGACCACCTTGGCAATGGGGAACACTCTCTGGAGGGACAATGGATGGCTGAGCACAAGTCCAGTGACCAAATCCAGTCAAGGAGCACTCTCCTTTACTGGAGGAGCTGAGCTGGCTGTAGGGAGGTAATTTTGAAAGGCAGAGGTCCTAACTCAGCATCCAGCAACTGACAGAAGTCATAAAACAAGACACAACTTATAAACAACATAAGGGAGTGTGACAAAATGTATTTGAGTAACTGGATAACAGTAGATAGGAAAGATAAGCAATAATGAGTTGGAGAATACAATTGCCACCATGAAATTTAAAAGATCTTGAGGAAGTTTAAATGCAGCATACTCTAAAATTTCCAACAGAAATTTTTATCTGTGCAAGAACAAATAATAACCAGGAGGCTGAGAGCTCACTCACACCAAAACAGTGCTTGAGGCAAGGACCATAGCAGGATCTTTAAAAAGATCAATTTGTGATGTAATGCAAATATCCATCATTAAAGCATGGAGTGTTTTTACCTTGATTTCTTAAAGAAATGCCTCTTCTGTGTTCATGCCACCTGTCTGCACATATCAGAACAAACATGCACACCTCCCACCAGTAACTTGTAAATCTTGTCCAGTTTTAGCTGTATTTAATAGACAGGGTGAGATCTGAGAGTTTGGGAAGTTTTTTGATCGTTTGTGGCCATGTAGCAGAGAGACTTCCCACCAACCAAAAACCTGCAGCAGCATCTTCCTCACTCCTAAACCACCAGAGAATATGCCACAACAGCTTCAGGTCAGAAATCCAAACGAATTGAGGCTTACATTGGGTAGGAGCTGTCTTTTAACAAAACCAGTGATGTGAATCCTCTCCCTTCAGTGCCCAATCCAGCTACTGACTGATAGATATCTCTTAAAAGTAACTACTTCCATTATTGATCTTATGGCATGGGCCAGAGTCAGGTCAGAGATGGGATCCCAGCCTGGATGGAGTGTTGCTCTGACTCTGGGTAGTACTGTCTCTGTGTTTCTTCCAGGCTCTCTGGGTTAATGAGACCAGCTTCTTTAACTTTCTTCCATTTTCACCTTCCCACAGGAGCCATTTCAGAACAGATTGAAAACTGCTCCCTTTTGCTGGCTTGACCTTTCAGATGCTCACATGAGCAGCTCCCAAAGCAGGCTGTATTCGTGGCTTGCTGGGAGCCTCGCACCCCCAGGCACTCGCTGTGTCTGGAGAAATGTTCCTGAAAGTGCTGCACCACTGGCTTTATATCATTCAGCCCTGGCTTGCCTTTGTCACAAATAGAGACAGAGATTGCTAAATGAGGGTGTCTAGAGATTTGCATGGCAAGTTCTCTCTTTCTTCTGCTAAATAAAAGTATATCTATTTTCATTTGTTTTCAGAGATGGTCAGCACAAACAATAAGTGCTGAAATCAGTAACAATTGTGTATCCTCAGCAGCTCTCAAAGCAGGTGTTGGGGGCTTAGGGAAGACTTAGGGAAGGCAACTCTAGAAACCAAGTTTGTTCAACTGGACAATGCTTTTCAGATGTCATTGTTCACTCACTTTGTTTTCTAAAAGCATGTTTCTACTCCTTTGTTTGGAAAAATAAGATTAAACATGAAATCCCACAAACAAGAACCAACAGCAGCTGAAATGAGGGACATCCAACCCAGCTCCATCTCCCCAGGGGCAGGGCTGGCACCACACTCGCAGCTTTTATACCCTCCTGGGTTTAACATGAAGCCCCACAGACAAAACCCATCATCTCTGGGTCCCAGAAACCTCAGGGGTGAGGCAGGCCTAGAGACTGCTTCAGGGGAATCTCTACAAAAAACAATGGATGTACTTAGGGACAGAGAAAAAGGAAGGAGAAAAAAATATGAAAAACGTATTATCTGTTATCTGGCTATTTTTCTGTGAAGGGGGAGCAACCTGTAATTTTACAGATCACAATTCATCACTTAACTAACAGGAACACAGGAAATGAAAACAAACAAGCACACAAGCAGACAAAAACCCCTCCATGATTTATTAGCTTCAGTTCAATCTTTCCGTATCTGCCCCAGACACACAAAAAGTGTGACGAAATTTAAATATTAAATAAAGCAAGGAAATACAAGCAAATAAAGCAAAGCAATATAAGAGAGTGAAATTCTTTAGATCCCTTTGAAATATTACTTTTCCTGTAGAGGTTATGACAACACTTAGGAATGGCTCAGATGATTACAACTTGGTCTGCTTTCAGAATGTCCCCTGTCCTCGCAGCACTCAGCAAACAGCTCACTGTCCAGCTGGAGTGTTTTAGACTATGAGCATTTTAGCAGTGTAAAACTCACCTAATACACAAACAAATCCATACATCATTTTCCTCCTGAAAAACAGCTTGGCTCCTTACTGCTGCAAAATCTTCCCCAAAAGCTTTTGAAACAATCAAAAGCATGCAAAATAAAAATGCACAGAACACCAATATTGATGTTGTTTAGACTAAAATAAGAAAAAGACCACTTCATTTGCAATAGTTTCTAGAGGCTTTGCCTTTCTAACGTCCTTCCTTTTTCTGTTGTCTCTGTAACACAACAAGAAAAATCAACATATACATCCTTATGATTATGATATATATATACACAAAAGGCCATCTAAGGAGTTTATGGAATTGATAACAAAGAAATGACATTTTTGGTACTTGGCCCATCTGAATATTGTACAGGGATTTTTCAAAGTATTTCCTAATGATTTTTTTTCCTAACAATGCTTGTGGTAAATACAGACCATGTGTCCTTAGAAAATAGACATGCTTGTGTTTGACAGGATCATCAGTACCAGAAATGAGTAATATTTTGACAGGAGGTTTATCCGACACTGAAAATCATGCACTTAAACGTGTGTGGTGTGCACCCAGCATATATTCTCCCAAAAAAGGTATTTCACTGCTGAATAGTCACAGAGCATTTAGGCAGCTGCTTTATGCAATCCTTCCCATACAGTCAATAATATATTTAGATTATAGAAAACTGAATCAAAATATATGACAGATAGCTTGGGACTTCTCACATACCACTTACAATTATTCTGTATGGTAACTAAACTCATCATTCTTGTTTAAAAATAAGGACATCTTTAAAGTGCTCACTTACTCTGCTAAAGCTGTCGTGTTGAAGGACTTATCCTGAATGCTGAAACAGAAACAAGAAAACATCAGATAGATCAGCAAGGCAGGCAGGCTCTCTGTATCCTCCTCAGTTGTAGGAACACATGCACAAACATGGCATTGTGAGGCACGTCTCTGTGTGCTCGCTCTGCATGCACGGCTCTACCTTGGGCTGCTCTGCACATGCTCATAATCAAGAAACCACAGGGATTAGTCCTACAACACTCACAAAGCCCAGCCAACAGCGCCCAGAAGACAGGCAGGGGTGCAGGTAGGCTGTGAGGCTCAGATCATGGTCTTTACAGCTGTAACAGTGCTGTTAATAAAGGCTTAGGTTTACAAACAACTGTATTTAAATGTTCGCTCTGTGTAATTGACTCATCAAACGCAGGGGGGGGTTTACTTAAATAGTGCTGCCCAGCTAAGCTGTCTGGAGGTTTTCTTGTTCAGTGGTCTCTTACATGCTCAGCTGATGGCCAAACCTCAAGAGATTCTATGGGAAAAAAAAAAAAATCTGGCAGAATGGACAGTTCAAGTTGGAAAAGGCTATTAAGCTAACAGCAAGTAGTAGATTAGCCCATTCCTGTGAAAGGACTAGGCTGCTGTGCTCCTGCAACAAAATGTTTCTGACCTGATGTAATGTGTTCAGCAGGGTCAGCTCAGGATATTGCAAACTGCTGGGTTTGAGGCAGCAGTGGAATTCCCCCTCGAACAACACCCGTCAAATCCAGTGAATACACTCTTGGATCATCCTGAAATCTTACAGCAGCAAAAAGGAAAAAAAGGGGGAAAAAAACCCAAAAAAACCCCAAAACCATAACAACAAAAAAAAAAACCCGACCAGCAAACAAACATAGCAGAGATGAGATTTTTTTGTTGTTGTTTGGGCTGCGGGAGAGAAAGCAATGCAGACAACGCCTTGCGAGCACTTCTGTTTGTGACAAAGGCATCTCCAGCATCAAGCGGAGCAGGGATAAAGAGAGGCACCTCCTCCCCGCAGCAGCAGCTTGTGCCTCTGCGTGTGTTGACACACATTTCCCAGGCAGCAGTGGCAGCCAGGAATCACAGCCCTGACGATCGCTTTTCTTTCACCGACAGCGCTAACAATGCCTCGCACCTTCCCCTCGTCCCAGCCTCCCTACCTCTCACACACACTGCCTGCTCTATTCCTGCTTATATTTGTGCATATATATCACTGTGGATAATGGCATGAACTATCTGGGGATCAGAATATCACAGCCAGTCTGCCCCAGCCACGGACCTCTGCCCTTCAGAGAGCGGGTTTTGTGAGAGAAGGATGAACAGAAAAGCTAAATTTAATGATTAGTAATTAAATCCTGCCTAAAAACTGAAATTTCAAATCTTTTCTCCTTCTGTTTCCAGTCCTATTGCTCTGACCACACAAATATAAATTTCTTTATTGCTATTCTATTTGCAGAACAGCATCTGAACAAAGCTATTCTTCTAGATGTTGTGGGAAGTAAACATGGAATTATTAATTAATTAATGGAATTAATTTAGATGCTCAATAAGTAGAGTGTCATTAAAAATTAGTGATGTTATTTTTAAGGAATATATTCCAGAATGCTTAGGTGAATACTTGATTCTGGGTTTTGAATGGTTAGGCTGAGTTCACAGTTAGCACAAGTGTGTAATGGAGGAATCACTACATTTTATCACAAGATCACACTGATAAGCATCACAGCTTGGCTAGAGAAGAATTTAAAGGACTGGGTAGCTGCACACACCCCCACAAGAAAGGGAGCTCTTACAAACATGATTTCTCCATTTGTGGGTGCATAAGTCAAGGTCTAATTCTCTGTGAATTCATTCCCTGTGCAAACACACTGCGGGGCTTTGATGTTATTACTGGGAAGATAACATGACTGAAGATCAGTTTGTGAGACAGATGCTTTGGACTGAAGCCAAGTTAAAAGCATCATCACTTTTCTGTTGTTTGTCTGGACCTTGGTGCTGACCAGCACTTGCTGAATCTCCTTTAGGGAAGCACTTCACATTGCAGCACACTCTCAGAATTCCACTAGTTTTAAAGACAGCACTTGATCACTGTAAATGGAGTCTCTTCCTGTAAGATTGTAAAACCATTTAACAAAATGAAATTTCATGTAAAACGGGCACAGCAACAACAAATACACATAAGTAAAGGCCAACCAAACTCAGGAACCTGTTTCAGAGCAATGTCCTAGCCAGATAAATGGAGCCACCCTGCTCCCGGGGAGCACAAGAGAGGAACTGCAGTAGACTCACAGTAACTTTTCTTCTTTCACCAGATGGAAGTAACTTGTCTTTAGGGGCAAACACTCATTTCAACAGGGATATTGGTTTGGGCCCTATTGGCTGACCCCAGCTCCTTCCACCTGCTTCCCATCCATGTTCTCGAGGTGAGAGCAGAGCAGGCAAAGAGCCTCTGGCCTCACATGGGAGGACCAAAGGTGCTTGAACCTGCATCTCTGCTTCCTCCAAGTCTCAGGCATGGAGAAAATCTAAAACTGTTGTTACCTCCTTACTTTCAGTAATGACATACAAGTCAATTAGGGCTGTAATTAGGGCTATAAAACATCACTCTTTAACACACTGAAATTCTCAGTGCCAGATATATTACATCACTACATTCAGATGACATGTCAGGCCTTTCATCGTCCTAGAATCTCAATGAAAATAAAGCTACACTTATGTGTGAAGTAAGCTTTCAACTTATCCACTGAATAATAGACAAACTTCTAGGAACCTTTTATTTGGAATTCATCAGAATGCATATTTCTGAAATTCTGAAAATAAAGGCTTTTAAAACAGTTTCTTTATTTCTTCTGAACAGTTTCAGTGATTTATATTTTCACAAATCCTATGTCTAGGAAAAGATACTTTCTCTACAGAAAAGCTTCCCATTTTATAGCCAGTTTTGTTCTTACCCTCTTTTGCCAAGTGTTGCTCTAGCCAACATAAATATCACACAACAGCCCTTAGCTGACAACAAAAATGTCAGAGATCCCCAAAGCAAACATCCACATACATTTTGGAGATACCAAGATTCAGAAATATGTTGCTGTTCCCTTCGGGAAGTTTGACTAATATATTGCCTATTTATGGCTGACAAATACATTATCACAGAAATTCCATTCTTTGTTTGGTTTGTATCATCAGGAAAGTTACTGCTAGGTCAGGAAGAAGAATGAAATGGGAATCACACCATCCAGCCTGGTTTTGCACGTGACAGAGACACATATTCAAAATAAATTATATGTTCATAAGCTCAGAACAGCATTATCTGGCAGTGAGTGCCTTACAAAGGCAGTGTAAGTCTTCAAAAGGAGAGAGGTAGTGAGACAAAAGTGGGCAGAAGTAGTTCTGGCTTCAGCAGAACAGGAGAGTATAACAATCAAAATGTCATAAAAAAGAAGGAGGAATAGTGAAGCTCTCCAAGCTGCAGTTGTCTAAAAAGTCACACAACCTCCACACTCACATCTCTGCAAGCTTTGTGGATCTTTGGATTCACCTACAGAACAGAACCTTTGCTTCAATTTCCCAAATTTTTCTCATCTCACTAAATGATTGTTTTCTTTTAAGGGCGTTTCTGACTCAGACAAATGATGAGGCCTTTCAACCCTAACTACAGAATAATGAAGAACTTGTACTGGGAAATAAACTGTATTTTAAAGGGAAAATTACACAATTACGAAGAACTCTAAACTCCCTGATGTTCTGGGAAAGTTAGTATTTTGCATGTAGTATCTACTACCTAATGAAAAACTCAGTGCAAGTCTATAGGGTGTGATTAGCATTTATTGCCAGACTATTTTCTTTATTTTTGTTTGTTATTCCATGGAGCCCAAAGTGCCTGTGCTGGAATTGCTGCATCAAAAGCAATAATATTTTGCAGTGCAGTCAGGCCATACAAGGGAGCTGCCTTGGACACCCTGGAGGGACATGAGAGGCAGAGTGTGACACACACACTGCAGGATGAGAAGCCCAGGGCAACGCCCTCCAGCTCAGGGAAGAAGTTACTCATGTTCCACTATCCAAATAAAGGGAAATTTGGAATTATCTCCCCACTACTGTCTCTCTGGATGAAGTCAAGTCATCCCTGCCAGACCTGGCTAAGCTCAGAGACTCATAAAAATATTGAGCAAATTGTTTTTCTTGGAGCATATGTGCTCCTGCCAAGAAACAATACCCTGAAGTGCTGCAGCCATCCTTCATGTACCTCTCAAGCTGTACCGACAAGGAGGTGCACTGAGTCCCATGTTTGCATGCCCAGCATCTGCTGCCACAAACAGAACACATTCAATCCCACTGTTCTGAGGGAGGAGCACACCAAATATGCTTCCTTGGCAGGTCACACTGCTACTTCTGAGGCCACACTTCTGACTTTTCTTTAGGCAGCAAAGCAGTAACTAATTTCTGACTTCAGCAAGTCTGTTGTCTTCCCACGCACAGGATTTTCTTGAGGGATAAGGGCAGGAATCATTCTGCAGCAAAATGTTAGCACTGTGGATCGCTCCCAGTGCCTTGCCCTTTCTTCAAAAGTGATCCTGCAGGATACTTTTGCTATTTTCCAATCTGTAAGGCATAAACCAAGGAGCTGCCATGTGAGAGAGGAGTCACATGCTCTCTCCTGTAGTGATAAATACTGAGTGCTACACGCTGCGGCTCAAAATATTCATGTGTTCACTGACTTGCTTTCCTGACGAGCAGCCTGCCTTTTTATGGGCAATGTTCTCCAAGACATCAGCAAACATCTCAAGAGAAATTAAACTAAAATACAGCAATTACATATAGAAGCCAGTTGGTGAGCACTCAATCCAGCTTCTACATCTTTGACTTTCTCTGTGACCTAAATAGGACATCATCTGAGAGGGGGGAACCTGGGGGAAACAGCACTCAGTTGATCTTGCTGTGTCTCAAAATGAACTGACAGGCTCATGCAGGAAGAGACTCCAGCTGAGCGTAGGTGCAGACACAGCTGTCATAATCCAGTCCAGGGAAATTCCATAAGGTGCCTTTCTGTTGGGTTGGGTAAAACTTTGTGCACCTGCACAGACCTTCAGGGTGTGAATATATATATCTTCTGAAGATGTTTCAGTGTGCAGCCAAACTGTACACAATTCCTGGTTCAATCCTTTCAAGCAGTAGGCCCGTGAATCCTATACACACTCCCATAGTACATCCAAGTTGGCACTGAGGGAGGCACATCTACCCTGTAGCTCAAAAAGCACAGATCCCTGCTCTTATAAAGCAAAAAATAGAGCTACACAATTTTATGCAGATTGTGGACCACTACAGTCCCATAACTTGGTTACATTTCTGCAGCCCAGGTGCACATACTGTGGCAGTGGGAGAGCTGCCATCAGCACAGGGAACTGCTGGGGCAGGGAGCCCACACCAAGCTCTGCTGGAAGGCAGCACCACGCCCAGTGCCCTGCTTAAAGCTGGTTCATACCAGCTGATTTCATACAGGCCTCTGGTCTGGGGAAAAGTGCTAAGCTGGAAATACAAAACCATGCCTCTAATTTTGTTATTAAAGAACAAGTTGTTTCATGAAGTCCCATCAGCTCTGCTGAAAATCTCTGTAGAGATGCCCAAGAGTCATTATCCAGCACTCACAGGGCTGCGTGATAAGCCCAGCTGTACCAGCCTAAGTGGTACTTCTGACTGAGCTACTACTCAGCTGCAGTGATCCTCTGCAAATAATTTAATACTGTCACAGATGAAAAAACTATTTCCAGCAGGTTTACACCAGAGCCAGGCTAGATTCCAAACAGCACTAATTCATAACCAGTTTTTCATCTTAACATTGTAAGATGAGGAAAAACACACACGTCTTCAATTTTTATGTTTATGTCCATTCTAAACATCTATTCACAGAATCAAATACCGAAAATCTTCAGTGTTTGTCTTTTTCACATCTGCCTGCAGTGGCGCACTCACCTGTGAGGCACTTTGCAGATCTTGCTCACTCTCCTCCATGTAGCTTGCAGACCAGTTCATACTACCTTTCATCACCTGTAGCTTTGTCTTCCAAGCAGCAGAGAAGTCAGAATGATGTAAAACAAAATCAACACCAATCTAGAAGACCTGTATCAAAACTAACCTAAAGAAATTGCTGTCTAATTTCAGAGCTTATTCTCACTGACATATAGAAGCATCTCTTTAATTAGCATTGTCAAAGAGTTCTATTATCAGCCATTATGTGTTTTCAGAGGACACCTGGCCTTCTCCCCAAGCATTACTGTGCACCACCTGACACCCACTGATTAGTCCGACTGATATCTGAGAGACAGGCCAGGTAACATAAACAGATTTGCCACAAATCCTCTCTAAGACCCTTTCTAGTTCACAAAACCTCTGATTGGGTATTTCTACCCTCTGACCACCAGCAGAAAACACCCACAGGCTGCTCTCAGAGGGTTGGGCAGCTGTACCAGGGGGCCATGCAAAGCTTTGCTAATTGCACCACCCAAGGATGTTGCCACAATATTTATAGCCCAGTAGGACTGATGCTTGTGACCACGTGTGCCTGAATTTTGGGTATGAAGACAGACTCTCCAAGCCTCTGAACATTTTCTTTCTCAAGTGCTTACTTCCTGTTTTCTATTTTTTGTTGCACTGCAGGAAAATCTGATACAGACAAATTATGAACTATTAATGTGTAAACTAACCCAGGACATGAAATTTAAAACTACACAATTATATGATGCTTATGCCACTTAACAATTACTTTATGCATTTAGATCACATTCAGAGAACTCTGAATAACCACTACTGTTTGTGACACCAGGAATGCAGACTGAAGTTCAAAGAGAATAGCAATAAATGCAGTTACAAAAGTATGACCTGTAACTTAAGTTTCCTGTGTCATAATAAATAACCAGAACTAATTTTTGTTTTGGAAACAAAAAGAATTATAGACAGTAACACACGTATGCTTAGCAGTGGATTTAGATTTACTCTGCATTACTCTGAACACTTGAAATGTCTGAAAACCTAAAGATAATATTCCTTCCGACACGAAAAACAGGGAAAAGCAAGGAGCCTCCATTTTCACCCATCAGATACAACTGTGCAAGACACGGGATCCCACAGAGAGCTTTTTAACCCCATTTCACTGCAGTCAGTATCTATACATATAAATCTTGTTACTCTTTTGCCAAGTGCTTATTAATTTCAGGGACTAGCATGGTCAGAGAAGAAGCTGATGTCATTAAGTCAAAAGTGATGTAATGTGTTTATATATATGCTCTTTTCTGAACTTGCTGTGTGCATCAATAAATATAAATCCAAGACAGCTCCAACTTCTCACAGGCCCCTCTGGAGCCCATTCTGAGCCATGGAAAAGACTCTACAAAGAACTGCATTTATTCCTGGCTGTCAATTCAGACATAATATTTTTTCCCAGCCATCTTAATTTCATAGAAAGGAAAAGCTGTCCACATGTCAGAAAAGAAAATATTGTGGTGGACAAAAGAAAGAAAACTCATGTTGGGGAATATAATAGGAAGGCACAAGAAAAAATCCAGAATAAATCCAGCAAATATAAACAAACCATCTCAATGTAAAACACAGTTATGATGGGCAGCCAAGGGAGGTCTTCTGGGCATTAACTCATCCATTTTTGAGGGGATTTATAAAGCTCCAGTTGCTCATTCTCATTTCTGCCACAAAAACTGCATGGTAACAAATCCTACATTTTTTTTCCGAGTTGTTTTCCGAATTACTATTCACTAAATGTGTAGTCAATGACATTTGAAACCCACTGATTCGGGCCATTAACTTTTCTAATATCATGATCCACTGACATCAAAAACATCTCATCAGTTTTACCATATTCCTCTGCACTTGTATTTCACTGAAATGCTGTGAATAAGCCACCAAATATTAGGAGCCACAGCCAGTGGTCAATTTCTGCTCAGCTTCCACCTTGCTGTTTTAATTTCTTCTGCTAGCAAGTAGTCCTCCTCTGTCTGGCTTCTATTTCTATCCAGGCTCATGATCTGTGCTTGTGTCCTACCATGCCCTATTTTAATTTACCAGGACAATCCACAGCTCCTCAACACAGATGTAAGTTTGTTCTTCCAAAGTCTGAGAATACTTTTAACTTTCAACATATTTTGGATTGCTTTGGTTTTGTTGGATTTGTTTTTGGGTTTTTTAGTTGTTTGTTTTTTTTTTTCCAGTAAGCAAAGTTTTTTTCTTTTATATTGAGGGAAAGACAGAGGAAACTGTATTTCACCCAAAAGTACATTCTCATCACACTGTGTCTTGCAACACAGTAAAACAGCCAGGACTGGTCACAACACTCTATAGAAACTAAATAATACAATCCTGTTACATAACATTCAACTTTGTTGCATAAAATCAGAACCCTACAGAAAAATATGAGAAAATGGCACATGTTAGAAAGCATAAATGTCTTACACACATATTCAAATTTATTTTCTCATTACTTAGAAGGACTTTCTTTTGTATTGTGGTACTTTGGGGAGGAGATGAACCTGTGGCAGTCACTGAACAAGGACCTAATTTCTTTACAAAGCCAAGGAAATATCCACATAACCACACACCATCTGTGCTCCTGCCTTTTTATTCTCCTGCTGCACTGCCTCCTGCTTAATGTGTGTGTGCTTATCTTGTGGGCTGCCTTGGCTGCCTTGCTCAGGAATGTCCTGAAGTAGCACTGAGCCCAAGCCTGTGTGCAGAGCCCTGTGCCAGGGCCATCAGGACATCTCCTCTCCTTAGGGAATGGAGTCTCTCGCCCCACATACCAGGATCTGAGTCCTGACATGGCCAGGCCACAGGTGATTTACCATCTCTGCCACCACAGAAAGGTTTTAACAACAGCCAATTTTCTTCACGGGGATGAGTTTAGTGGTTGTTTTCAACTCCTACGAGGAGATCCTCTTCCAAGGACCAGGACAAGCCTCACTGAACAAGACTTTGCAGAGGAGCTTTCTTCTCCTTCTGGCTCAGAGCATCTCACAGGGGTCTCCACCATCAACTCTCTCAAGTGCTGCAGCACACAGAGGGCAGCACTCAGCCCTTCAGCTATGCATTCTCTATTCTCCTTTTCAGTACATTATTTGTTTGAACATGTTCTCATCCCACGTGTGCAACAGCTTTTAAGGTTCAAAAAGAACATGAAAGCAGTAATTTTTCTCTGGAAAGACCTTGTGCAACTTTACAACAGCTGCTGAAACTAAACAAATGACATCTTTCACATAAATTTGCTCCCAGTGCAAACTATTTGTGACTTAGATATTTCCTGTATAGGTCTGCTGAAAGGGAGCAGAACCACGTGGGAAAAAAAATTCATGCAGAAAGCAGCTTTACCACTTTGCTATCTATTGCAAAAGGGCAGTGTAAATTACTTCTCCCTTTTGAAGCATTTAAATCCTTTGTTGTAAAGCATATCAAGTGTTCTTAATGACATGATCACATTTTCTATCTCAAATTGTAAGTCCCCTGACCCTTCGATAAACTAGAGAAAATTGGTTTTGGTTTCACACTACTCAGAGAGTTGTGAATATAAGAAAGATATTTTCATTCTAATTTTAATAATATTTTCTGTCTAGCAGTTCTGCAGCATCAATCAGACAGATACCAATCATAAAGAAGTTCTATTTCTAGGTGAGCTATCCATTTTTAGAGAGAA
Source organism: Phainopepla nitens (assembly GCA_013400175.1). Taxonomy (NCBI): domain Eukaryota; kingdom Metazoa; phylum Chordata; class Aves; order Passeriformes; family Bombycillidae; genus Phainopepla; species Phainopepla nitens. The sequence goes on along the minus strand of VXBQ01006524.1, from coordinate 858,168 downwards.
TCAGAGTGTTTATAAAAATTCACAGAAGCAGAGCCAATGAAAAATAATAACTAATCCTTTAAACCTGACTGTAATTTATTTCCTTTTTTTTTAAGATTACAAGGAAAGGACATCTTGCCTTTATATTAACAAAAACACTGACAGTACTTATTAAAAAAGAGCAATGACTACTGTAGTCTAAATGTAGGCATATTCAGGAATATTCAGAGCTACAGAACCTTCCCTCTCTTTGCTGAAGCTTGAAGAACTACAGCCTACACCTTCTAACCCAAATCCAGGCTCTCAAACCCACATTTAAGCACCTACACAGTTTCAGACTAATTTTAGGTAGCCACCAAGCTGAAAACCCTTGGCCAATACATGCAGTGCTAATTCGGTGTCTGGGATGATGGTTGTAAAGGCTCTGGGATTATGCCTAACACTACAGCTGTGTTGATGCATGCTCACTACAAATATAGAAGAAAAATCCTCCAACACACCCAAACTCAGCTCCAACAGTTATTAAGGCACCAACCCAGTTACCATCTCAGGGCATATTTGTTCTCTCCCACTCGCTCGCTTTTTCCTGTTCCTCACAGATCTTCTCCTCTAGTTAACTACCTCAAAGTTCCTGCCTCAGCCTCTGTGGATGCACAAGGGATAATGCCAACCAGGATAACTCCTAGTATTTCCTATTAACCCCAGAGAAATGGTGCCAATAATGGATTGGTAGTGAGGGCCCTTGCTCTCTTTTCTCTCCCCTCAACACAACACTTGGTAGATTTCCCATCACTCATATCATGCAACCAGCCACTCGAGTGTTTTGAGAGAATGGGCCAAAAAGTGACTTAATAAACTGCCCAATTCATAAATGAGTTCAGGCAGAGCAGGGAAAAGCCATTCTCCAAAGCAGACCAGTTCTTACCACAGCATTACTCATAGCTGCGTGGAGAAACAGGAAAATCAGATAATCTATAGCCACCAAAAAGTAAACATGACTCAATTGGAGTGACTCACGGTTCTGACTAACCTGTTTAACAGCTCTTTTTTAAAAAGAACCACTTTAGAAATAATTTCTTTGTGTTCTTCCTCAATTGCCTTGCATTGCACAGTTTTAAAGTGATTGCCAAAGCACAGTTGCAGTGCAGATCTAAGCAAACCACAACGATGCATAAATGTATCTTAAAGCTTTAAATAAAACATGTAGTAAATAAGTGTTAGGCAGATGCATTTGTCTAGAACCTAGCAGATTCTTTCTTAGTCAAACATAAGGCAAATCCAGCTGAATGCCAGGCTGGGAGGATGGAGGGTTGAGTCATGCTGCTGTCGAGTGCCTGCACCCGGCCTGCAGGTGCACTACATTCATCCCTCCATCACATTCCTCTTTTGTGCAGTGAACTTCCTGCAGAATAAAAAAGTAGCTGAGTCCTCTCCCAGAAGAAAATGCAGCTGGGGTCAGGAACAGCAATTCTTTTAAAGGAGAACTTGAGGAACAGTCACCTCTCGGCATAAAGCAGTTTGCATTTTTAAATCAACAGGAATACTGCAATAGAGATGGAAGTTTAGAGTTCATTCATTATTAGCCCACTCTTCAATACAGAGTAAATATTCCTCCTTATACACCATTAAAATGAATCCCCACTCTTAAAAACTACTCTTTGCATCTGTAAAGCACAGTAGACAAATTAATTTATTAATAGCTCATTCTCATAAATAGTCATTTGTCAAATAGCAAACAGGCAGGAGAAAAGTAACAAAATGCAACCCATCCTCTAAGTACATCATCAAAGACAGGGGTTTTCTAATTTCACCACAAAGTTATCACAAAATGTCCTGTCAGCCTCTGCAGCAAATGAGGCTCATATCCACTCAAAGGAGCCAGAACTAACTGAAAAGGCTGGGAAATCCGCTGAACAAACTTACAGAACTTCCCCATTATATGGTGCTATAATTCATCCTCTATCTCTTGGTGAATCTGTAGAGGTACCACATTTCAAAATTACTCTTAAGATCTAAAACTACACATGCAATAAATCATCCATGTAACATTCCTCAAGAGTCACTAAGCAGCTTTATCTGACATTGCCACTAATGGAAAAGAATTAATGGGCTTTGCTATTATTTATTACCCTCCCCTTGACTGTAGAAAACGCAGTTGTTTTCCCCAAGTTGTTGCTGAATGCCTTGACTCAAATCCCTACTTACAGCCTTAGGTAACAACAAACAAAAATGTTGTCATTTCAAGGGTTAAGCAGTAACCAAGGACAGATCAAATTTAATCCATGCTGAAAGTACAATTTGATTCATTCATGGATTGATTGACAATTGCTGAGGACCAGTCAAGCATCTCTTTCTGCTGTCTGGGAGAAAGTGTCCATGTCATTTTTTTCAGAAAATGTATACTTATGTATGCTGATGAACTCCTGATTTTCCGCTGTCTTCAGCATCCTCACTCCCTTGCTTGTGCAGTGTATACGTTTAAAAAGATCTGGAACTGTTTCACACTCAAAAGCATGATTAAGTGATTACTTAAATGGTTTATTACAATGCAGCAGTCATTGTAATAAACCATTTAATCCACCTTTAGGAATTTCATCTGATGCATCAAAGCTGCAGAGCATCTGTATATAACAAATAAGCTAATGCACAGATATTCAAGATTTCACTCAAATACCTTTTGGTTCACAGCAAAATAAGACTATAAAGCATTTCTCCCAGTTTATTTTTAAGAGGTGGTCATTTCATTTTCTTGGAAAAATTGCACTATGCAAAAAACTGTATTATGCAACCCTGCGCTCATTAATATTTCATTTGTTGGCAGAAGCCCGCTCCAATTTTCAAAATCCATTATGAATGTAGGGAATGATGCCCATGAAAGAGTGAGTCACAACTGCTGCCACTCAAAATAACTAATCATCAACATTTTGCATAATGTCCTCTGATCTGTGCAAAAAAAAATCTTTCCCCTTAAATAGGAAAAGTTTGATGAGACTGGAAGCACATGTTTCAGATGTAATCTCAAAAATAACGACTTTTTCTGATATTGTTTAAAAGTAATCTTAACAAAATGAAATATTTATTACCAACAGCAATCTGTTTTCACAGCAGCACAAAGTGCACAACCAGAATAACACCAGGACATGCTCCCTCCCATGGCAGTGAAGTTACGCACAGAACTTTATGCACCTACATACTAAAGAATAACTACGAATTTCAGAGAGATAATGAGGAATGCCTGAAGACCTCAGCCAGCTACCCAGACAGGCTTTTATTACCTGGCTGCATTGCAACAGTCTGCAAAACCTGCAAAGGAAAAGTCACAGCAGCTACCCTTGCTCTTAATTCTTGGTCTCTATCACACAGAGAGTGACACAGGAATTCACCAGCAGCAGTGCAGCTCCCTTGCTCCCACAGCACAGGCCTGAGATGTGCACACAGTATCCAGCATCTCTCAGCCCCAGGCCTCGTCCAGGCATTTCCCTGGAGAGGTGCTGACTCATTCACGTGTGAGATGGGGGAGCTCCTCACCATGGAGCTCCCAGGAGATGCAGAGCTGAATTACCCATCCTGCTGGGCTAGGCCCTGCATCTGCCTTGCTCTCTCCTACGCTGTTGTATTTTCTCCACCCGCCTCATCTCTCACCTGCAAAGCTGCTGGTCTGCTCAGGCTCTCAGGAGGACAAATCTTAGAAGTTACTTAAGGTGTCTCCTCCGCAATTAAAGATTTTAAGGAAATAGCCTCAAAATTTCTCATATATAAGCAGACTGTCTTGTTCTTCCACAGCCAAAATGAGATGGAGCAGGATGTCTGCTTTCAATGTAGACCATTGCCTTCAGTTTAAATTGTCATTGTGACACTGATGTAGACAGCACAATCCATTTCTTGGTACAGGACAGCCATCTACGCCATGAAACACCCTAGGAATCTGAAGAATCATATAATTCCTAGAAGTCAAACCACCATCCAGACATCTGTTTCTATATAAAGCTCCACAGTGTGCAGTTTTCATAATATAATTTTTGCTACTTCTTAGGTCACCCAGACCTCAGAATTCAACCAGTTGTAAGATTAAAAACAACCACACAACTATGAGTATCTGAAAACTTGTCATTAATCTATTAAAACATCCATGTAAATCCATTTCAGATACCAGCATCTATATAACAAACTGCCTTCCTTCTATTGCGCATACAAACATAAATTAATAATATATCAGCACTATTTGAATCCAAATTCATATGGAGCTACTTTGAACTGTTTCTAGCAGGACTTTGAAAATCCCTAGACATTGAATATGAGCTTGAATACTCTTTTCCAATTGCTATTCAAAGATCAAAACTGAAAAGGACTGGAGTCATAAATGAAGGGATGAAAAAAAAGTGATGTTGCTTTTTTGAAAGTCAGTCTAAGAAAACTGAGGGGGACCAAAGAAAAGGGACTGCCTGGCTGGGATGTGCAGATGCTCTCTGGTTTACTGATGCCTGGTCAGTAACCTGCTAGAGCCTCCCTTGTTCCACACACCATGCATGTTAACAAGCCTTTTGACCTGTGGAATCAGAGCCAGGCTAAGGACAAGACTAAAAAGAGGAGGAACAGCACTGCTGTTACATCTGAAAAAAAATTAGAAGTTGATGAATTGTTGAGTGTGAGCAGAAATTAAACCCATTAAAATATCACAAAGAGCCCAAGTACCTCAGGTCATGGTTGTCAAGAAGGCTGACAGAACCTGAATTGGTCAAGTGGGCTGGGAAGAGACCCTGAAAGAAAACAGAGGAGAAGGGAATCAGTCTGGTGTTGAACTTGAAAAAGAGAAGACAGAGAAGAGAAAAGATTGAATCTTGATAAGTTTCCCTTAAGCACAGAATGAATTAATTATGATAACAGAAATATTAGACTAGAACAAAAAGTACTGATAAGAGCTAAGGTAATTTATCTTTCCAGTATTTATAGAGACACAGAAATCCTTTTCCTTTCCTCCAAAACCTTTAATAAAGTCCTGCAGACCAAACTGTTTAGATGAAACATCTTGTGAGTGACCAATTCTTACTGTGCAGTGTAAAAACACTGCCATGCTTGACATCTTTTCCAGCTATATCTAAAAATAGTCTGTCAGATCTCTGAAAATTTGCAAACCTAACTATTCCAAGACAGAGGCTTGGGCTGGTAAATACGCTTGATTTGTTTTGCGTTCCATTCAAAAAAAATCAGAGATGCTGCACCATCTTTTTCACCGAATTGATGCTCAAGCACAAAAAGCCATCTGGAAATTCCAGCTATGGAGCCAAACCCTGGGACTGCTCTTTAACCTCAGCACTCCAGAGAGGGAGGACTCAAAGCCCAGGAAATAGATACACAGACAGCAACATATGCAAACAGGAAAACACAATTTGCATTTCCCCTTTGTTTGTATATTCACCAAACTGCATTTCTGTATCTGCAAATGATCAGTTGGTTGTATAATTATGAATGCTATTCTTACATGCATCAAATAATGATAAAACTAATGTCAATTGTATGGAAAACAGACTTTTTTTTGTGTGTACCTATTTTGATCTTCTGGTAGTTTGCTAGTACTCTAGGGTTGAGAATATTCTGTGGAGAACACTTTAAAACAACCTCTGTGAGCTTGAAACAATTAGAAATAGTTACAACACTGACTGATAAGAATTCAGATTAAAATTAGAATTACCATAAAATTAAAAACTTTTTTGTATCCGTTTACTTTTCTGAATGTGATCAAAACCAGTTTGACTTCAAAAAAGAAGTCATTTATTAACAGAATTGTATGAAGACTTTTTCATGGGCTACTACCTCAGATGGTTATAAGATGTATACTGTGATTTACATCAGCCACAGAGAGATTTTCATTTGAATTCATTCTCTCCTTTTGCCAGCTCTAATTTGCAGATGTTGTTGGCTTTCAATCTAAAACAGAAGCAGAAATTCTGGCCTGTTCAATGTTTGGAAAAAATTCATATCTGCAATGATAGAGGCTAAACAGATAGAACAGATGGACAGATGAAACCAGGGAACAGAAATAAATTATGTCTTGATGTTACCTGCTTAAGAGATAGCCTTGCATGGGTTTCTAGAGCTAAACCAAAACCACATTTTTCAGAACTCCATCACTTAGTCATCAGTGACAAACTGATGAAAAAAAGAAGTGAAAAATACCAACACAGTACCTATTTTTATCCAAAATAAAACATTTCCATTTACAGATTTTTTAAAGAGAAAAAATACAAAATAGTCCATGCAGGGATTTACAAGGAAAAAGTAAGAAAAGAGATGCTTACCCTCTCCCTCTCTTTTCAGCCCCTCAACATCCTACCGTTCCATAATTCATGAAGAAATTATACCAGGAACCACAGTTTGATCTGTCTGTCCTGGAGTGTGAATATGAACTTCAGCTGTTCAATTCCAAAGAGTTTGCTCCAAACTCTGGGCTACAGAGATCTAATCACTCCTGACCTCTCCTGTTAAACTGCTCCAGTTTGTAAACACAAGAGAGGATTAGGCCTCTGGATGCATCTCTTGGTTTAGTGACAACCAATTGCCCATATGAATCCCATTCTCCAAACCTAAACACTGCAGAAATGCTTCAATAATATCAGAAAAGAAAAATTACCTGGGAAGTTAGGGACTAACCCTTTCACCAAATGCAATCTGTATAAAGCTGCACCTTTCAGTCAGTCTCTCATTCTTTTTACAAGGCACAGTCAAGCTCAAAGACACACACTGCTGAACAGAAACACAGCCAAATCATCCTCTGGCTGGAGATGACCTAGAACTGAAAGAGTTGTTCAAGAGCTCTGGTGCTGTTCCTGCTTTCTGAAGGCATCCTGACATATAAGTGTGTTCAATAAATACATTCATCACTCACAGGGGGAACAGTCGTGCCCTGAGCTCCCGTCTTACCACACCACTGAAACAAATAAATACTCTTCTGGAGGATGAGGCAAAGGTGTGCCAACCTTTCTCCATAGCAGCTTTGTCAGACAAAATGAAAAGCCCAGTGCCATTCAACAGGGATAGCACAAAGCAGCCAATGCCCTCCCTCAGCGGGTTATTAAACAGATATTTATACACTGTTTTGCACAGAAATCCTAGATTATAATTCTCATTTGGGTGAAGTTCTTTATTTAGAGCAGTGACATAGAAAGTAGTAATAAGTCTAGGTTACCAATGGAATTGTATTGCTTCAGTCAGTTCAGTGCATAGGCTGACAAGAGGATGTCACAAAAATCGCTATGAATATAGATGCATCCAGTTTTTCTAATATTCACCAGTAAAAGCCTCAAAGATTTTAAAGTGGCCCTAGAGCTCAGTAGCACTAAGTTTAATATTATGACTGCTTGCAATAACTTCCAGGACCAACATCATTTTACAGTATTCATTAGAATTCTCATGGAACTCAGTAGCACCGAATAATACAGTGAGCATAAAGATACTTTAAGGTCAAATCCAGCATACATCAATGACTAGAAAGGCCATAAAGTGAGAACTAGTTCAGGATGGAAGTTTAGTTTTGACTGACGTAAGTCAGAAACGTTGGTGAATGGTTTATCCCCAGGGAGTTAAACAGTGAGATATTCTTCCTGCCTGGTGTACCATATGCATTTTCACTCAATATTTCACATGAGATGGATGAATCACATGTGTCTTGATCTTCCCTCGTGGAAAACCTTGACTCATCTTCCCAGCCTCTACTAAAAACCTTAGCATAACACTCTTATAAGCAACAAGCACTGAGGAACACCAAACCGATTGGCTTATTAACAGACATAAATATTTTCAAGTGAATATTTGTTTAAGATAACGAAGCCATAAGCAGCATGGCCTGAAAACACTCCAAGTTACAGCAAGCTGTGCCCAGCACACCCACAGTGGGCTGTGGCAGGGCAGCTGATGCCGCTCAGGCCCCAAGCTGTGCAGCTCTGTGCACTGAGAGCTGCATCCCACATGCAATGTGTGCATGCCCATCTCACAGAACCAGAGCAGGGCTGCTGCCAGGCGCCTCAGCTCCAGCATACTCCAGGCTGCCAGGTGCTGCAATGCAGACTTGTTCTGCCTCTCTAGATGTCCTGTGGGAAATTGATACGCCTTATTTATGACCACTGCACCATCAGAGCATCAGGAGCTGCTTTCTCAAGTCCTACTGATGGGCTCCATTAATTTTATGGAAACACAAACTTCACATTAGAGTTTTGATCTCTCATTTTGACAAAGACAATAATTCTCAGACAATTTTCACCAAGCACACATTATTTCCTGCTAGGATACTGTATATATTCTCTATTTTGAATTATGGAGAGCCTCTATACATGCTAATGACATATTATGCCCTGTAATACCTTTATGCACAGTACGCAGTCCCAGAGTCCCTAAATTATTCATCATATCTGCTTCAGAAGCAGAATTTGTTCATATCTTTTTAGGTAGTTGGAAGCACAGTAGCTCTATTTAACCCACTCCACGCACTAGCAGAGCTCATTTGGTCAATATTAAGCAGAAGATACAAGTCTTTTCTTTTGGTCCTCACATTCACATTTTAAATTAAGCTAAGAGGTTCAAATAACCCTATTTTACTTTCAGTTCAAGCCTTACAAATAAGGACATAACAAAAGCTAAGGAACTGTGACAAAACTATAACAAAAGGCAATGTGTAGCTGAAGATCAAAGAGAGAGTGAGAGAAATTAGCTAAGTGCTGGAGTAAATCCTTCAGGGATGTAGCTCACTCTCCATCCCTGGTGGTGAGATCAGGTTAGATGAATGCCTGTAAGGAATGGTTTTACCTTTCCTTCAGGCAGAATTATGGATTAGATGACTTCCTAAGGCTTACTTCAGATCAGTTTACAAACACAGCAGCATTAATCACTGTCTCTGCAGTAGCCTTCCTGGCCCTTGTATCTCTCAGGATGATGCTCAGGAGCTGCAGCTTCTATAGCAACACCACAGAGCTGCTTCACCTCATTCCATGGGGCAAAGCACTGGCAAGCAGCAACACTTCTGAGATTTGCTCTACTTGCACATCTCCTTCAGCCAGCTGTATCTTACCAGGGAAGACAAAGTGTTCTAAAGCATTTCAAGCAACAAGCTTTCTAGCTGGCTGGCAAAACCCTTATATCTCATCTGATGAGAAGGAAAAAGCAATGTACTTTCAGGCTTCAAAAACTTGTGAGTTTGAGAGCTGCTTGAAGGGAATGAGGACTAAGGAAAGGCCTCCTGCACCTGCAGGTTCCTGGCACTGCCCTAAGACCATCTGTGCAAAAACCTGTGGGAAGGAGAGATTTATATGTTCAATGTATTAAACCTTTTTTTTTTCTGTTCTGTACTGCTTTGGGGCACTTACACTTCTTCTCAAAATTCTGTCACCGTGCAAACTAAAATAATGCTTTCTATTTTAAAGTTCCCTTTAAAGTAGAAGTTAAAGGATGGTAATAGCTCCATGAAAGCCAAGCATTCATTTTTATCACCTCCTCACTGCCCAGTATCTCCAGGTCAGAAACAGGTTTTCAATTTCCCTTTTGGCACCCAGAGCAGACCTGCTACAGGAAAACACAGTTCTGTGCAAGCAAGAAGTCCAGAGACATAGGCAGTGTCTTTGTGGAGCAGGCAGACAGAAACTGATAGTGAAATCTTTGGGGGAAAATGGGAAAGTAATTTCTTATCCTGAAACTATTCATTCAATTATACTTAAAATATGGCTTGAAATGTAATAGGAAAACCACAGAAGAAAGTATTTCCAGAGTTATATTTTTCCTCTTTTACCATACACCCCAAATAAATGACAGCGGATATAACAGAAAAATACCCTAACGTATCTGGAGAAGTAAATAGGGAGCAATTCAGAGAGAACAAGACTGTGCTTCCATTTTATTCCTTTGGCTTTCAAGTGAGCACTTGCCTGAAACATTATCAACTGTCAGAACAGAGCAGCAGCTAACATTTCCCTTGTGTTAGGAGAGTCTCATTTGTGTTTGTAAGTTGATTAGCCCTAAATATTGGGGGAAGAGGACAACAGTACATCCTGCACTAAGGGAAGCCCTGCCATGCTTCAGAGTGGGCAACAGAGGTCAAAGCAGCAGCTGCTTTGTCAAACCAAGAGATGCAAAACCTATTGTACAATTTATGTCTCATTAATACGAGTATTAGACATATAATACGAGTATTTTGACATTTTCAAGACTTAGGTCAATCTATTCCCGAGAATTTCGAAGCTTCATAAAAGCTCTTTGAAAATATTTGGGTTTTTTGGCATAGATTTGGTTGCAAAAATCTGTGACCATTATCATCTGGACAGCCACTATTACTATAAGTGTGATGAAAGGCAACAATCACCAGGGAGCAATATTTTTCAGCATTACTTAGGATACTACTCATCTGAGGAAATAAATAAAAATTATAATATGCACTTTGGAAAAGGAATATAGATGGCATTCTAACAGAATGTAATATAAATAAATTCTTTCAATAGGATGAAATAAAATATCTAAAAGCATAATGCCAAATGAAAACAGAATGTAAGTTCCTAAGATCGCAAGAAAATGACCAAAATTTTTTCACTATTGTGGAAATTCATCACAGTATCTTTGGAACCTGATTTAAAAAAAAAAAATCCCCCTAAGTTTCTTTTATTTATATGTACACCCATACACAGAGATACAGTTATGTTTCTTACAGGTATTCTCCCTGCCTTTTGACATTCTTATTTTCAACCTCACTCATAAAGTAGAACTTCAGAGTTCTATTCTGCTTACTTATTACCAAATTTTTCATTAAAAGCTACCATGATCACCAGTAGGACTCGTGCTACACCATTGAAGGTGGGATAAAATGAGTATAGCTCTCATTGAGATTTGCATCACTGGAGCATATAAGTGAATTCAGGATAGAAAATTATTCTGATGATGAGTACCTTTAGGAACAAGGAGCTTTCCAGCAGATGATATAAAATTTAGTAGCTCATAAGTAAGCTAAATTTTCAGATCTGTTGATCTGTCTTTAAGATTTTGGATTCTAAATACCTATATACATAGAATTTTACAGTAGTACTTTGGAAAATGTTGAAAGAAATCACCTTCTATAGAGTGCCACCATGCACACCAGAGTCCTAACTCACCCTGAGAGCAAACATTCACAGAAAAGTGGCTCCATATGAGCCAGAGTGTGCCCAAGTGGCCAAGAAGGCCAATGGCATCCTGGCTTGTATCAGAAACAGTGTGGCCAGCAGGGCCAGGGAGAGCTGGGGGTGTTTAGCCTGGAGAAAAGGCGACTCAGGGAGGACTTTATGGCTCTCTAGAGCTCCCTGAAAGGAGGGTGTAGCCAGGGGTGTTCAGTCCCTTTTCCCAAGTAACAAGTGATAGGACAAGAGGAAACAACCTCCAGCAGCCCCAGGGAAGGTTTAGATTGGACATTAAGAAGAATTTCTTCTCAAAGGGGTTTCCAAGCAGTGGCACAGGCTGCCCAGGGCAGCGGGGGGGGGG
>VXBQ01006524.1:809340-846464 GCA_013400175.1 Phainopepla nitens | reverse complement strand
CACCCAGCCCCTGACCCTGGGTGTCCCCTGCACACAGCTCACCTTCTCTGGCCCTCTGACCCTTCCTCCTCTCAGCACAGGCAGCAGACTCCAACTGCCTCTGAGGCAGCAACCCCCTCTTTTATACCTCACCCTTATTGGGCACAGCTGGGCCTTGTTAAGGGTAAAACTGCCTCTACTCTTTTGTAATTAGCACAGCTGCTTACAGCCCACACTTAGGGACATGGGTTGGTGGTGGACTTGGGAGTGCTGGGTTAACAGTTGGACTCTATGTCTTTTAAAAAAACTTTTAAAAAGACTTTTAAAAGTCTTTTCCAACCTAAACTATTTTATGACTCCACGAAGCTGCCTCACAACAGACACCATATTCTCAACAAAAAGGAATTATTTTAATAGATTTCATGCACACCAAATAGAAGAAAAGAACTCAAGAAATCACCAATGCCTTCTTAGTGCTTCAGAGCTTGGAAAGCTCTTCAGGAACAAGGCAATAGCTTTCTATCCAAGAGTATTTGATAACATCTAGGAAAACAATTGTGCTGCTGATCAGTGGAGGCAAACTCTATGGGGGAACAGTAGGGTCATCTCTATGGCACATCAATATTCATGATGAGTGGCAAAATAATCTGAGATTTTCTAAACAACAGGGACACATACCAAGGACGTCCTGTTGTCACCTAACTCAGATGTTAGGGTTTATGCCAGACTTAATAAAAAAGCAAAATAATGGAATTCCTAGAGTATCTCAGTTGTCTAAATCTACATCAGAATTATGCAGATATTTATTTTGCACATCTCCAAGTATCACCACAATGCTGCCTCTTAAAAAGAGACAAAGAAAAGCATTTGAACTGCAGAAGTACTGTCTTTAATGGTTTGGTCTTGGGATTCTTTTCTCTTCTCATTGTTTAAAAAAAGAATAAGTATTGACATCTTGAGACCTTTGCAGCAGTCTGGAGTCATTAATCTCTGGCTGACCTAATAAAATCAGGCTTTACTTATGTTTCACTGATACCTTGTGATAGTCTTGCATGCACCCCTCAGCTAGTTATTATATTTGTACCAGAGAACATGAAATATGACACTAGAAATAAATCACTTTCTTTTGTGGAGAAGAAAAACGACTACTGTATTTAAAATGCAAAACACTTCAAAAAGTGTCTCATTCTCTATTAGCAGTACCATGAAAAAAGTGAATTTTTTATTCTTTAAGTGAAAGCCAGAATGGTAATGGTCATACAAGTACAGTCTCACTAATTCTACCATGAGACAAAGCAATAAACACTCTCTAGAACAACTCCCTCTGTCAAATAGAACAAACCTTGCTAAACTATTTGAGAAATCTCTTCTTCCTTGCAGTTTCTAAAAACAGACAAATTTTCTGAATTTGACTTTTACATACTCACATTGTGGCCCTTAATCAATTTCATTTCTATGTAAATACAGGAGTGCAAGTGTGTGCACAAAATGTCTACAATAACTAGAGAAGCAGTTTGTTTTTCATGTACTCTTTGTGCAAAAGTCCCACCAACAAACAAAATGCCCACAGAAGTTGTGCCCTTCTCTTTCCAGGGGAAAGACTCTCCCATGCCATCACCACCACTCTTGATTTTTCCATTTGTCCCCTGCACAGGCTGCTCTCTCTGTGTGAGAAATTCACCTGGCAAGACACTGAAGTATTCAGAAATCAATAGAAAATAGCATAAAATGACAAAAGAAACTTTCCCAACGTGAATTATTTGTTGTTCAGTTCCATCACTTGTGTTTCTCAGTAAAAAGCTAATGCCTTGATGGTTATTTTAGTTTCACCAAAACTAGAAATCATGCATTGTTTGAGGACAAGCCAGGACAACATGTGTGCACAGGTATATATTTTTCCTTGTCTTACATTTATTATAGATAAATTGGGGGGTTTATTGCATCCCAAATATTAAAGAAACAATTTATAGACTGATCATTTTACAGCTCGTGAATTATGATTCAGCCAACTTATATCCAACACATGTCAAGAAATAGTGAGCTTTACAGTGAAGTTAGTAGACTAAAAATACCCCCCACTAACCTGAGGCAGTACTGAAAAATGGGTCAAAGAAACGAGAAAAGAAAAGAATTCTTATGTCAGGAACCCATAATTCAATTTGCCTCATGTTGAAATCAAGAAAAGAATCAAAGATTAGCAACCAGTCAGATAAAGCAACACATAGACAAAATATATGTATGCGTAACATATGTTTTGGCAGTTCCAGTTTTGACAGAATTCAAGTCTGTAAGTTTGGGTGGATTTATTTATTTATTTTGCCTACAGTTTTTAATTTGTTTTATCTTAATTCTTAGGTATGAATCCGCTTATTACATCCCACACATCATACTGAAACATACTACGATATTTCAATGCATTTTGATTTTTGTTTTTTGAAGAGTATACATAGTTACCTTCTCAGTCTTATTTCTTTTGAGAATCTTTGTAGTTATTGCCATATTCAATATTATAGGAAAAAAACCAACTTTGTATGGCCATGTTGAACCCAGCAATCTTTAAAGAAAATCACCCCACAAGTTTTTCTTTTTGTTTCTGTGGAATATCTCATGATAAGTACCCCAGCAAATGTACCTGAGGGACCTCGACCCTTCAGCAGAGCAGCCCACAACTAACCAAGGTTTATGGATCCCTCTATGCAGGCTCATCTGCAGGTGCTGGCACCCTCTGTGGCTTCAGCCTCCTGTTCTCTATTTATTTATTTGCAAGCTGGGGTATCATTTTCATTTCTTGTCTTGGGCAATTCATATGCTAAATTAAGTTTGCCTCTGAATTTCCTTTTTGAACAAGACAGAAATAGTATAATTGATAGCATGTACTAAATATTCCTTGAAATTGCATTGGCAGGAAGTCAGAGAATAATGGGCATGGCCCACTGGGCCCAGCCTGGCCCAGTGAGGGGCATTTATTTTCTGAGTGTGTGGCCTGATGATACTGAGATTCTCATTAATCCAGTGACTTTGGGCCCCTTTCGGTATCAAGTGTGATTTAACAGCCTCCAACTGACAGACATCTATATCAGACATTCCTGCCCCACTGTGTTATTTCATGTCTGTTTTTTTAATGAGAACCTGTATTATTGCCTTAATTTTAGATACCACTTTAGAAACCTTCAGAAGGTTGTGAACCCCATGACCTTGGAACAGTACAGAAAGAGGCTTTGCTGGGGGACAACCATGCCATGGAGAGATTATTTTTAGCTCTTAAGAAAACCAGACAAAATACTGCCTCAATCTGGATAGGAAACTGCCTAAAAATAGGCATATCAGAAATCTTTCCTTTTGTCCAGTCTGTTTCTCGTATGAGTGACCATCTCCCAGCAGAAACACTCACCAAACAGAGTTCAGACTCTGAGAAGCAGGAAATATAACCCCTCAAAACCTTGTCTCTAAAAATTTTATTTCCTGCATTTTCCAAGTGGTTCAAAAGCCAACCAGCAGAAGAAGTAAGCCAGCCTTCCTCCCCCAGCACTACCTTGGGTCCCTCTGGAAGGCAGTGGCCAGGCAGAGTGAGCCATCGAGCCCAGCAGTAAAACATGCACTGTTTGTCCCTCAGTACTGCTTAGGTGGGCCATAAGAAATAATGGCATCTGTTTATCTGTTTCAACAGGACAATTAGCCACCCAAGGGTCCACTGGTTTCTGAACTCCTTGAAGATAATGCAGAAAAAAGAAGAGATTGCTCAGCTTTTTGGCCACCTGGATCACATTTCCAGTGTGAATTGATGCACTGATCCTGTGAGGGGTTGAACCCATGCCTGGGGGGTGAACTTCATCTTGTTCTCAATGGAATTTGTGCTTCAGCTAACCATACCAATGTTAACAGCACTAGAAAAAATGCTACAGTAAAACATGGCTTGAACGTTCAAACAATTTTTTAAGGCTTCGCTAAAAGCTGAAATATTATCTCCATCTTAACTTACACAAAGCTGCAAATAAACTGAAGGTATTGACATATGTCGAAATGCCAGTATTTAACATAAGGAACAATAGTATAACAAATGCCAGAACTGATCAATACTCAGAAATGTCAAGGTTATCTCTCAAATTAGGCAAAAAAGACAATGGAACTGTCTCCCTCCCTAATAAAACCATTCCTTCCTAGTCAGCAGGATTATGAGAAAGAACCTCTCTGACAAAACTATTTCTGTCCTGAACAGCAAGATAAAACAACATTAAGAATGCCCCAAACAAGAAGTCCAAGACAGACATAGATGGATAAATCTATCCTTGTGATCTATGTCAGGATATGAAAGGGAGACTTTAGAAAGAGCCTAGAGCTCCTGTGCAGTCAAAAAGAAAGATTAAATAAAATTTTGAAATATCTGGCTATTAGGCAATAAAAATGCCATCTCTTCATGAGAAATTTTAGTTCCCCTGAACATCCGTATTTGAAGGACAGAGAGAGAAAAGCAACAGTCAGTGACTTGCTCAGGTGCCTGTGCTGACCAGGCAGGTAAGATGGACATTAGGGGTATTCCAGTAGCATTTCAGATGACAAAGAACAGCCTAAGCATCAAATGTTTCAAATGTCCACCCTTGAATTAAGCAAAAATGGCAGCTTTCTCATAAAAATGTGTTGATCTAGGTGTGGATATTCATATGAGTACTCACTTTCAGACAAACATGAACTGGGAGAGACTACTGCTAATAAAATAAACAACATATAAGTAATTAGCTTTCTCAAAAACAAAGTTTACCACCCTCTAAAGTGTTGTCAGAGTGCTGCTTTCCAATTTAACATGAGCATTGTGAAGCAGAGAAAATGATGTTACTGCTGCAGGTCTGACTTTACACTTAATTAATACGAAAATATTTGTAGACTGATACAAGTTGTCAATTTTTACAGAAAAACACAAAAAATAAATAAAAGGGTTTATAATTTGGCTACTTCCAAGTATTTCTAGCATACCTCTCCTGGAAACTTGTAACCACATCTGCTGTGGTCACTGCTGCAACTCTAATACAGTGGGTAGATAAGGTTAATTTTAAACCAGTTAACACAACCACGGGCACTTCTTTCTTTGCTGTAGTGAGGCCAGAGCTCAGCATGAGCTCCTTTTTTTTCAGTGTTTAATAAGCTCCTAACTTGATTTTTATAACTTATGTGGGTCTCTACAGCTGTACTAATCCTAAACTGCCCTTTTCCTTACAATTCACAGCAGTCCCAGTTACCTGACTGCAGTACACAACTAGACACACAGAACAGAAACATTTAGAACAAAAATCTCCTGTAAATCAAATCATAGACACACTCTAGAAATATATAGTAAGAAAAATGCCTTGCTGCTTTCAAGGTGTATTTTAAAATGAAGCTTGTTTTGTCATCAATCTGAGCAAATTCGTTGGAAAAAGACTGAAGTGGACAGATGAATCCAATTCAAAGAGGGACAATGGAGTGTTAAGAAGCTCGTATTTCCTCGGTGACCACCTCATGATATTCTCATTAACCTGCCTCACACCTTTCAGCTCCACTGGAGGGAGACTAAACAAGTTGTCCATCACATACTAAATTGCAGGACAAGGGTGCCTCCTCCCATCCTGGAGCCTGTGTGCTTAGAGACCCCTTAAGTTTGATGCCCCTCTGGCTCCTGCAACCCTTCCTGACCTCATCTCAGCCCTGGCAGGAACAAGGTGTAAACTTAGCCCTTACCTGTCAGCCCAAAAATATCTACATTATCACTGCAAATCCACCCTGTGTTTTTCCTAGAGCTCCGTGACACCTGGGGCTGTGTGCTATGGGTGGATATTACCCAGGAGCCCACCCACTGTGTTCCTGCGCCATCTGCTTTCCCAGCTGAGCCATATCACACTTTTACAAGCCCGATAAAATCTTCTGTGGTCTTCCTAGGTGCTCAGATGTGACCAGACTGAGGGCTTAAAATATTCACAAATAACATTGCAGCAAATTTTCCTATTTACCATTTTATTTATATACAGCTTCTTTATAACTCTGTTACCACGTTTCACTGCAGCCCTTGCTCATCTGAACAAATCCTTTAAAATGAAACCCCTAAGGAAAACTAGAAACTGTGATGCAGACCATTCCCACAAGATGCTATGGACTGTGAAGGGATGCAGTTGTTTGAACAGCTGAGAAAAATGGAAGCACTTTTTATACAAAATTGTAATTTTGAAAAAAAAAAAAAGTAGTAAACTTTCTGCATCAAAGAATTAAGAAGAATTACAATATACAGAATTCAAAACACGACGAGAGGAAAGAAAGGCATTCTGGCTACTGCTCTGGAAACCTCTGTCAATTTAATTCTCTTCAGGACAGGTGGTGAAGGAGTCATTGATTTGATTTTTTAAGGGAGGAGCATTTAAAAAAGCAGTATTTTGGTACATTATGGATCTTACTGGAAAGATTTATCCATGAGAAAACGTCTGCAGCATGCAGTTCTAATGAGATTCTCTGCCACTAAATTACAATTTTAACGTGCAAATAGTAAAGGATAAAAGCTGACAATTGTAAGGGCTTAACTAAAACTTTTCTCAGATTTTATTTTGTAAAGAAAGAATATATAGTCATAAACCAGCAAAAATAAACCTGTGGTCTGAACTTCAGTGAGGATATTGTCTTTCCTGTGACCACTTTAGCACAGCCTCAAGAACAACCAAGTCAGAAGCAGAAGTAGCAAACTTTTCAGAACTTTCTCTGAAGACACCTTTAGGTTTTTCCACACTGAATCTGAACCCCAACAAGATTGCAATTGTGTATTTTCTGCTTCACAGAACTGCCAAAAATGGCATACAAAATGCATTTATTCATTTGTGCTCACAAAAGAAGAAATTACCCACTTACCAATCTTCTCAGAGACAAAAATATTTCCCAAAATCGTCAAAGAAGTTAGATATCACAATTGATTTTAAACATCTTAGCAGTGTGATTGGATGTTTGCCTGCATTCAATGTAATCACTGTCTTTTCCTTTTAATATTTAGAGTCTCCCACTTTCAGGCTACAAGATTTAGTGCTTTGCAGAGAAAGAGTCAAAAGAAGTAGAAATAATAGAATAGAAAATAGAATTTGCAAATAACAGCCATTTTTTCCAGCCAACAGAAACATCTGAGGTCACATGCAAAGTTAGCCAATGTGAAGTAGCTCAGCATGAATTTTCCAGTAACTCAGGAACTGCTATTTGTCTGGAAAAACTGCTGGGCTTCACATCTAGGAAGAAAAATGCCCCTGCTGACATATCCATGTCAACATATTACAATAAAACCAAAACAGAAATTCAGAAAGATCACTTCTACAGTACTTAAAGTGTGAAGTAGTAGCAATGTGAAGTTTTGTTTGTTTTTTTTTTTTTAAAAAAGTTATGCCTTATGAACCCCTTATATAGGAAATGGAAAGTAAATAATCATTAGTTTTGAAACTCGTTTCACTATATCACTGTATTACTTGGAAGAAAAATGCATGCAAGGTATATTATGCAAAAATGCCAAAGCTTTGGGAAGCCCTGAATGAAAATGGAACATTCCTTGGGAAACATGGTGGTAAATGAGTGTCAGTGCTTCACACAGAAATCATCAGAATATCAGGGAAAGTAACAAGCAGAATGGAGAAAAACAATAACCTTTAGTACAAAATTGCAGATGGACCAAGATACACCACCCACCCTTCACACACGAAGCAGTCTGAGCCAGGTGTGACACCTGAATGCCTTGGTGCCACTCCTGCCCCAGCCATAAGGTGTGAACCCCTTGCAGATCCAGGGCCCTGAATACACCTTGCACACGCCCAGAGCCTCCATCAGCCACAGCTGCACTGCCAGGGATATGCCTGTGGCCCAGGTGCCACTTTGGAGCCTGCAGTCCCCTTTCTTTCCTCAGGGCAATGTGACTCAAGGAAAGACCACTGAGCACTGACAATTTCAGAATCCGAGCAGTGCACAGAATTGCTCTTTTAAACCAAATCTAAATCTTCTTCCTGTTGCCAAGAAACTGGAAATTATATTTTAGTGTATACTTGTCCACCATTACAGGTCTGTGCTGGTGTGACTTCACATGAAAAGGAGCTCCAATTGGAGTGGCACAGGCAGGACTCAGATGTTGGATGTTGTGGAAGGGCACAATTTCTAATTAATTTATGGTACTGGCCATATGTAGAAAAAGTTTCACAGCTGTTTCTCAGAATTATAGACTACATAAAATGCAAAACACATTTAACCACAAATATTAAACACTTAAAATACTTCATGCACAAGTCAAACTGAAAAAAAAGAAAGAATTCTTTCTTCTTCACCAGGAATCTGGGCTTTTACTAATGCTTTCCCTTATTCCCTCCAGGCATAAGCCTGTGGCATGTGAGATGTTATTGAGACATTTACTTAGTAACAAAAATTTTCTGAGCCTTCTCTGCAGAATAAAAACTTTGCCTTCAAATCAGCTGAGTAGTAAAAGCAAAATGTTGCCCTGTTAATTAGAAAGGGCCTTCACAGCAATCCCCATTGGTCAAACCAAAAGTGTTCAGACTTCATCCTTTTAATAGCCCCAGAAACATTTTATCACACGTGTCCAGTGCTGTAATACAGTGAAAAACAATGCCAAATACTATTTTTGTTAGCCACCAAAATTATTTCATTACTTCATAAAGAGCCAAAAACTTAATTGAATTACTTCATTGAAGTTAACCATAATTGAATCTTCAGATCACAAGAAAGCCAAAGCAAAACAGACAGCATTTCAACCCAGTATGCTGGGGATTCAGGGAAGTTGAACTATTAGAGCAAATGATTAATTATTTAATAAAATATAAGGCAAAATAAGAGGCTTTGTATATTTATACAGCACTATATTGCTAGTGCTGTAAAAGTGCCTTCAATTCTAGTTTCAGAACATTTCATGAAACTTGGTTATTAATTTATCGGCCTAATAATCCCCTCTTCACCAATCTGAGAGAAATGCAGAAACACCTTTCTGGCCATGTTCATCCCCTCTGAAAATGTTTTGAAATTTGTTGCAATAAATAAGTGGCATTCTTATCCTGTGCAGAGAGGGTTTTGTGCCATTACTCTCAATTAGTAAATTACTCCAAAAGAATTAAATGGAATTAAACAGTTAGATGGCTTGTGGTATCAAAGAAATCATCAAGAAAGATCAGGGAATTTCTTTCCCATCCCACTGAATTTCTATTCTCAGTAATAAAGCAAGGTCTGATCCAGAGTTACATCACAGACCAGCAGTCATGGAAAATAACATTATCACTGTTTTCATGATGATTCATATCTCTAATTTTCAAATTCTCTTGACAGTCCTCCTGTGCCACAAACAGCATTAATGTCACACTAGAAGAAAACCACAGATCTTAAGTGCCATTTCTGAGAAAGGAGTGTGTAAAATTAATTATCTGTAATTTCCCAGGCTAGACCATTTTCAAAGAC
The DNA here is from genome assembly GCA_013400175.1 of Phainopepla nitens. Taxonomy (NCBI): domain Eukaryota; kingdom Metazoa; phylum Chordata; class Aves; order Passeriformes; family Bombycillidae; genus Phainopepla; species Phainopepla nitens. The sequence continues at coordinate 837,044 of VXBQ01006524.1, read as the reverse complement.
GTATCTGCAGGATAGCAACAAAGTCAATGGACAACAAAGCTCTACAATATTACTCAGAATAACAAATCACACAAAGAGCAAAATAAAAACATATTTGACCATAAAACAAAACCTAAAATGTTCCATATTGACAGCTCTCATTTTAGGAAAAAATCTTTGCACACCATCTTTCCCATGCCATCTGAGTCACGAAAAATGCAAAATGCTGAAATTAGGGCAGAAAGCTAAAATGAATTCGAGTGGTTGAAGAGTTCTGGTCTCTAACTTTGTTTCAGGAGCAAATAAAATCAGCTTTGAGACACGTTCTTTCACCCCCTCCCTATGTGAAGAACGACTTGCTCATTAACTCCCTCTGAAGCTGAGAACAGCTCCGAAGCAGAGCCCAGCGCCCGGCTGCATTCCAGCAGCTGCTTACACTGGCATGATGTGCTGCCATTAACATCTGAACGACCCCATTCCCTGGAGCCAAGGGCTGCTCCCCACACAGCCTACAGGAATGGCACATGCAGAAAGAGCTGGCTAGTTATATATTTTGCATCTGCTTTTATTACACTATCACTACGGCACACAACAGCAGCACACTTTGTAAAGCCCTGGCAAGTTTTATGGTAATTGAAAAACCCAATTAGCAATTCTCACACCACAGGCAGATTTTGCTCAATTCAGCAACAGTGAAAGAAAGAAAAAATTAGAAGGAAAAAAAGCTTCAAAGTATTTGAAGTTCCAGAGGAACCCAAGTCTGTAATTTTAAGTATATTTAACACATGTTTGAAATATATTCTCTTCAACAAGGGCTCTGACTTGGGAACGTGCTTCTTCAACCCATTCTCTGGAATTTTTTTTCTCTCATTGACATAACTAGCTTATGGCTTCTCTGGAAGAGAATTTTATCCCATGGGAACCTTCAAGAGCTAAGAGAAAATCCAACTTTTTCTTAGCAAGCTGCATGCCATCATAAAATATTTCTGAATAGAAATACGACCAGCAGCTACACTTGGCAAAAGTAACACTCAAATGAGAGTTACCAATTAAATCCAGCTGGGAAAACCCCTGGGTTTATATTGATGTCACACGATGTTAAAAAAATCCACAAAAAGTTCACAGGGACTGTGAGTTGATCTTGAAACCATGACAACAAGGTGCCAGAGCAACAGAGCAATGAAGAGCCCCCAGGAGCAGAGTAATGGAAATCCTTATTTCATTGACAATTAATTGTTCAAATAGATTCAAGCCAAAACTCTAATAGAGTGTTAGGTTAAATAATAACTTCATGGTAGCAGATAGGAGGAAAATAGGACTTCAAATTATCTTAGACAATTATAAAGCCAAAAATTACACTCCTAGGGAAATTTGTGTATGTAAATGATAGTATAATGAGCTGGACCCAGACCACCACACACACACTGTGAATTTTGTTGTATTAGTGTGGGTGACCAAATCACCAGTTTCTGTATCATTCTTTGTTACCTTTTTGTATAAATGGCTCTGCTTGCATCCAGCAATGAGTGATGCCTGGCACCCCATTCTGCAGAATGACAATAAAACCAAATAGCTCAGCTCAGTGTGTTGATTGGTTCTTGCCCACTGGGTGAAGGAACCCTGCTGGAGGGACAGCCACACCACACAATGCTTCCCTGTGGTACTTTACACAACTTTCACCCCTAAAATATCGACTGCCCAAGGTGTTTCTACTCAGTTCCCAGTCAAGATGCATCACCAGCTCAATCAGAGGTGCATCCCTGTTATTCCAGAGTAGTTTAAGCAGGTATACAGCTATGCCAGTGATGAAACCTTGCTGTTTGATAGGAGAGACAGACTCCAAGTGTGAAGTAAAGCAAGCCCAACCTCAATCTTTGGAGGAATTATGTATTTTCTAGCTCAAAATAGGTTTAAACAGGACTGACTTCACTTTTTACGTAGAATACCCGAATCTCTTAAGTTACATTAATTCTGTTTTCATAAGAAATCAATAGGAAAACAGTTTCTGTAATGCTATTTCTTTAGCTCCAGCCACACAGCTGATATGACTCATGATCCTCAAAGCAGTTTCAACTCTCAGGGATATATATTAGTGCCTGTCTCATTCAATTTACCGTGGCCGTGTTCTGCTGAGATACAGACACCTGCTTTACAGCTATGAGAGAAACAAACAGCTTGACAGCAATTAAGGTAAAACTTTGCTTTGGCATGAAGTCTGGAAAACTGCTATTTCCTCAGTCTGTCATGCTCTCTGAAGAAAGGGTGAGATGTTAGCAAATTTTAATGACTGCTGTTAAGGGAAAATGAGGGATATTCAGAGAATTATACTTGCAGATTAAAATCTGGAAACCTAAAACTTCCGTGGAGTTTTACTCTGAAAGTCTCAAACCTGGAAAAGAATCCACTGAGCTGCAATTTATGATGATTGCCAGCAACACTTTCCAAGGATTTTGCACATGTCACTTGTTACTGGATTTAATTTTACTAGACTGGATGAAAACTATTCTCTTTTGTTTGGAAAATACTCAAAAGTTCTTTCCTTTCTGATTTATTTTTTCTCATTTCTATCCTTTCTAACAGAGAAACTTAGAAATGAAAGCTTGACCTTTGGCACAATGCCTTAGAAAGTGTAGTTCCATAATTTCTGTCTGCATCCCCAGAGAAATCACTTGAAAATTTCCCTGTGGCATCCCCTGTGTCAGCATCCAGCAGAGCTGAGCTGTCTCTGGACAGTGGCTCACATTCCCCATAATCTTTTATCTATCAGAGGAGATGTGACTGTGTCTGCTTAGCCTGGATCTGTCTATCCCTCCATGTCTACAGGCAGTGCCCAAAATTACTGCACTTGCCTTCTGACCGGCCTGATTGCAAAAACAGAAAGAAATCCTGTTATAAACATTACTGTGGGAAAAACAAAACCAGCACAAAACAAAAACAAATAAAGCCCCAAAACTTCAAAAGGTCAACGTAAGCAGCAGAGCAGCAGTAACAGTGATGAAAACAGGTCATTCTAAATGGGTGTGAGGGAGACAACATGGTGGTACCACAGCACATCACACATCACTCTGGAGAAAGGCTGTGCAGGCACACCCTGGGGAACTAATGTTAAGCTGCTATAATCAAGCTAGAACAAAATAATATGGATGTATTGCCCTTTAAGCAGGTTTACTTGGGTTAAATTCTTATCAAACAGCAAAAAAAGCCTCTGAAAACCAAAGGAAAGGAAGCTTGATGTGGAATTTTACATCACTTCAGCTAACACCAGGGTAATCCCATGTATACCAGTATGCATGTGGACAAACATACAAAACAGTTAATTTCTCTAGCATTCTCACCTAGAAAAAGTAAAAAGTGGTTTTGGGACACTAATGCAAAGCCAAGAGCTTTTACTGATTAATAAGCCTTCATCATTGACCTCATTACCAAGAAAATCTGAAAACCAGATTTTTAATTTCCTATATGTTGTACTCAAGAAGACAAAAAAAAAAAAAACCACCAAACAAGCAAAACAAACAAGCAAAACAAGCAAAATCCTAAAGTAGTCCCATTGTTCTGCAAGAGATATGAGTATCTTAAACTTACTGTGTAACCACAGATTTCCAAACCTTGGTCAATCTTCCTAACTCAAAGACAAAAAAAACCCAAAAAAACAAACAGCAGTTTAAAACACAAAGTGTGAAAGTGTGAAGAGACAAAATATCATATCAGAGATCAGAGTAAAAACTACCGTGAAAAGCTTTATCACACACTTGCCATTGCTTGTTATTTTGTGCCATCTTTGGTCTTCACTACAAATTGCCATCACCTTTGCATATTTTATGAGGAGAGTATCTGGTGAGCAAAGAAGGGGAGAGAAGCATCAACTTTGTGATCCCCTCCTTCAAAATACACTTCATCCATTTTAGACTTTTCTTGGTGGATCTGCTAGTTTGTTAATCCCTAGACAGTTTCTGACAAAACAGCCTTTATAGATGTGACGAGGTATGTCAGCTTCATATCACGAATATTTTGTACTCTAACGGCTCCAGTTACTCTGCACATCTCTTTCCAAAAGGCAACATGATTATTCTGGCCCTGGAATAAGCAGGACAAAAGACCAGTTTCCCATAACAACAAGGGCGCTATTTGTGCCCGCTCGATTCAGCAGCACCCAGCAGTGTGCACAGTCAGCCTGGTGACACTGCCCTGGTTACAGTGACATGGGCTTTATCTCCAGATACCGTCAAATTTAGCCAGCAGAGCAGGTAAAGCTAATTAGACTTAACAAGTAGCTCTTACATTAGAAACAGTAACAAAAACCAAAGCCTAACAGGATGGATCTGCCTTGATTTGTTTTTTTCCTAAAAGGAAAATATCCTGCAGCATTTCAAGATTCCTGTACATGCTAATAATCTGTCCCCCAAGACACTTTTATTTTCCTTCACTAACTAACTTAATGTAAGGATTAAAACTGCTTGCTAAACACACTGTAGACATCTATCAAACACATTTCTGTATATATAATTCGTAAGATGAGAGATTTGAATATGCCCTGAATTTAAGCCTTCATGAAACATAAAAGAAAATCAGTTGACAGGGATCTTGTGGCATCATACCAGTTTACTTTAATGGGGTGTAACAGCAAATGAAAGACAACTCTTGGTACACAAAATTAAAGTCACAGAAGTCTGTAGCTTGCTCACCTATAGTGAGTTGTCCTCACTTTTCCACAATGAAAGGAATTTGATAAATGTTAAATTACTGAGACAAGTTACAGTTCTGGAATATACGAGCATATGATGGAAGTAATTGAAAAAGGGAAGCATCATCCTATTTTCTCTGAAGCTGCTTGTGTTATAAAAGCAGGAGTACAAAGGCATTCTGAACAACAAAGAACATATTCCATGTCAGGGATGTGAAGGAAGGTGCGTGGTATCTAGCCTTGCTCTCAGTTGAGAACTAGCCATCAGTTTGGGAAAGCTAAAGTGGACTTCCTGAGCTTTCCAAATCAGGTACTCCTGAGAGCATCATTCTTTACTGAAGCCTTTACTGAGAAACTGGGCAGCAATTCCTTGTGCTTAGACTTAAAGAAAAGGTGATTTTATGGCAATCAAATACCAGCATTTTGGTTCAGAACCAGGAGGCTTCACAATATACCCAGTAAGCTTCTTAATTGCAATACTTACTCCCATCACAGCCCACTGGGGCTACAGCTCTCTGTCCTACACACTTATTTCATGGCTTTTGGTCTTTGTGCAGTACACATCTTTTGGGGAGCACACTGCCACATCTAAAAGCTATTTTAAGAAGTGGCCTTGGCATTGGATAATTTTTTAGACCAACAGCAGAGCTCAATGTAAATAATGCCCCTGCTTGCTGGAGGTCAGCTCACTTCATTCAAGTGCTCCAGTCCGTGCTCAGACAAGACAGCTCCTCAAACTAAATGGCCAAGTGATTTGTTCACCCTGTTTTGCTAGAAACAAATTACTGTGCATTTTCACTTCAACAGAGTGACAGCAACAGACAGTCGGGGTTACAGCTTTATTGACTGGCCTAAGGGCTTGCAGAGCGAATATTTACCAGCAGCATTTACTTAGTTTTGTTGAAGTGAATACAAACAAGCGAGGAAATTTACATCAGCAATTAGCCCACTTGACAATACTTCTCAAACAAATAATAAAACATTGCTTTCAAGAATGGCATATTCAAGTGAAGTTCCTGGAAAAAAAAAAGCCTTTTGCTGACCTTCACCAGACCTTGGTGGTAGAAGAATGCACACCCATGAGCAGTAAGTTCTCTGGAAAATGTGAATCTAGATGTCTCCAGGATACAGAATTCAGGGTTCTGCAGAAATTTCAGTTAGGGAGACCAAAATCATAGCACAAGAATTTTTCCAAAAATATTTGGGAATTAAACTTTTTTTTTTTCCAAAATGTGTGGCACAAATACAAGACAGAAAAATTGGCTTTAATTCTACTCTGTATCTGAAGGGATTTGACCTTAAATCCCTGAGAAGAGTGTCCTAGCTCCAGTAGAGCTAAAGCTGAGCAGTCACAGCCTCCCTGATGATACACACCATCATTCATAAAATACATTTACACAGACACAGGTTTTTTTCGAATTTTTATTTCTCCTCTCATTGCAGCTCCTGGAATTCAGTTGTTTTATAACCCAGATGGACATCTAAACCATTACTTATCAACAGTATGACAGGAAGGACTTAAATTCAGTGTGACCAGAAAAAAAACCCAACAATTTCCAGTTGTTTGACTATGATCAAAAATGTAGAAATAAAATATCCAGAATTTCTGTCTCAGATCCAGCAAGGAGTGAGGAGCATCTGCAGGTCCTCCACCAGACCGAAAGCAATCCCTGTGATTTAGAAGATGCCCCCTCACAGAACAGATGAATGTTTCAACAGGACTTGGTAGAAACCTGACATTGGGAGGTACTGTCTGCTGGCAAATGGAAGCAGTGTTTTTTAAAGTACCTTTCAAAATCTTGTCCCTTGATTTTTGACTTCCAAATGATGTTACACTCCCTCATTGCTCTGCTAGTATTTGATTAGCTTTTGGGAAATGCCAGCCTGTTTCTGCTTCAATGGCTTTGTCTAAAACCTTAAATTATCTTTCCTAGTTCTCTCAGAAAGCTATTTCCTATCTAATGTGGTTTATTAATCTGCTGCATTACTGGCAAAGCAAACAGAATATTAAGTGAGATACTTCAGCAGCATCTGGCAGCACAAAATATGTGGGAAATACTTGAAAGTATTCTAAACCATAGCATCTTTTCCTCAGCTGTTTTACTGGAGAATTCAAAAATTTTGGTCTCTGGAAAAAAAAAAAATCACAATATCTTAAAGACTGGAATGTGTACCACGATTTTCCAGTGGCTTGACTATTAGCATAGCCAATGTATTTTTACTCCAAAATGCAAATGGGGTGGAAGACATTGCTGTAGTTCTAAGTTTTATGGGTAAATTATTCCTTTAAGAGATTTTTTTGCTAAGCTATGTCCCTGTGGTCAGACAAGTCTGGTGGAGAAACGATGCAAGGAAATATAGTCTTGGGGCATAACATAATGGTGTTTGCTTAGAGAAATGCCAGTATCATAAAAGCCAAATCTTTCTGACAGAAAGAGAGCAAAGGATTTCAGTTACTGATATATTTACTGATTGTATCTCTGCCTACTTGTGCAACTCCACACCAGTGCAAATTCATGAAATGCTTCCTGACACCAGGCAGTTCCTCCTGGCCACTCAGGTCACACCAACATGTGACCCATGATTGTAGAGATTTATAACCAAAATAAAATGTTAGAGGAATACTGAGGAAGAAAAGCTCCACACAAACAATCGACCCAGGAATCAACAATCCATTTCTTTGGGAGCCAGCTGGTGACAGTGGCCTGCCTCTATCTGTCTACAGCTGTTACATATCAGCATTAAGACTTTGAGAAGTTTCATTCTTTAGGTTGCTCCTCCAGAAAATCTCCAACAAACCAACTGCAATTACATTAGAGTAGTACAGTATACAAATTTCTTGTGAGATATCAAAAGTTTCTATGAAGCAATTAAATCAAAAGATGCTTTCATCCTACCTCAGCAATGTGAGCGTGTCCCCTCCTGCATCTTCTGTGTTGCTTGCCTGTGTAGAAAGGAGAAACAGAATATACAAGGCTGGATTTCAATTCCAGACCAGTTTGGTCACTGCTCACTTGTGCTTTCTTAGCTATTTTTGGGAGGATAAACAGCACTTCTGGCTCTTCTAAGCATTTGCAATGTTCTTGTAGTCAAGACCTCAGCCCCGGTGAAGGAGCTGGACATGCTGACAGAATCCTAATAGAAAACGTAGTAGAGGTCATTCAGGAATCAAAGGTCATCCCCAAAGTTCTGATATCATCCTGGATCACACGTCACTGAAGGCCAGAATGGGCTCAAAATGTTGCCAAAAGGTCGGAGGTCATCCAGAGCTCAAAGGTCACCCATGTGGTCAGAGACAACAGAAAAGGTCAAGCGGTCACTTACGGGTATCCAAAGGGTCAGAGGTCATCAAAATGTCATGCATTCCATGTATTAAATTCCCTTCCGCTCAGGGTACCCACAATTTTACACAATGTAAGAGCTGTGATAACCCTATAATTGGTAAATAATACAGCAAATGCAAGATATAAATATAAAACAGCAAGAGCTCGTAGTTGAATGCAGGAGACATCTGTAAGAAACACCAAAGTAGACAAATGGGAAGGATTTTAAAAGTCTCTCCCCAAATCAACTGGAGATTTTGTCATTTGAGATTAAGCTACATCTTCCCTTGAAGGACTTCAGTGGTGCTACTTTAAATTTTAGATATAATAGAGTTTTGAATCAGATCTTGTGTTATCTGGACCCCAGACAGTTAACCATGTAAAATGGAAACTGGAAAATCTGTTCTAGTTTTGATACACTTTTCACTTTTTATCCTTTTGTTCCTTGTGATTTTTCCCTCCTCTACTAGAAAAATAGAAAATTCCAAATATTCACTAGGTTGTAGTACAGACACAAAAGTGTTATTGCAGTTATATCTGTCATGCAGTCATCACAGAGCAGTGAAAAAGCCTTACTCAATCAGAGCTGCCCTGGAGGAACCTATCTTGCACAAAAAGTGATCAAGTAACCTTGATCAAGCCTCAAGTAACCTCAGAATAATTATCATGGAAATGCAAAACTTCTGGTTTAATCCCAAATTAGGGAAACACGTATGTGCTTAATTCCAAGAGCTTCAGTATACTAAGCTGGCTGGCAAGCACTGAACTGCCTTGTTAAATAAAGCAAGACCCAAATCTTACTTACACACAAAGCACTTAGTGCCTGCCAAGAGGAATTTCATGCAGAGTGCTGAACTGCAGAATTTCTGCTCGCTTACAAGGCTAATGATGATTATGCTCAGCTGAGAAGGAAGATAGTGAGCTCAAGAGCCCTCAGATCAATGGGCTGGCACGTGAGAATGCCCACCTGGAACCCCACATCTCCTCATATTCTTCCTTTGCTCTCCTGCCATAATACATGCAAATAAATCCCAGTTTCACTATAAATTTCCTGACTGTAAATAAGAGATTGCAATTTTTTAATCCTGTTGCCCAAAAGTACTACTTCTCACTTTGCAGCACCACAGTGTGCTGGATTTACCAGCCAATACAACTGTCTGAGCACTGCAGACACTCTGGGGCAAGGAAAAGTCCTCCTCATGAGTTCCTGAGGGCTCTTCTATCTTGGGTTATTCTAAAATCATAAACCTGGGAACGTCCCCTGCAAACTCCAGTGAGCAAGCGCTTTTCATCCCACCCCATCCAGCTGCCTTATTTTATTCTGGACTTGCTCCAACATTTTGTAAAACATCTGGGGATTTATCCTAGGTCTCTCCTCTCCCCTGCAGTGGCTGCAGTTCCCCTAGGTTAAAGAGTCAGCATTATTTTTTTCAAATTCCCTCTAGAAAGATCAGCTTTCAATTATTGTATGGTCTTCACTGGAATCTGTTCGATAAGAGGCATTGTTTTCTTCCTGAACTTCACAATAAATACTAACAAAGAAAATAAACTCTGCAGAAGTGACACAGCTATGAACGCACAGCATAATTGCTTCTGTCACTGGTGTTTGTTAATCTCACATGGATTTCTGCATAAGAACTGAGATTTCTCCAGGGATTTTTGCAGTTAGTTAGTGTAAGAAATTGCTGTAATTAACAACTCACTCAAATTTTAAAAATACATCCCTTGCAGCCAAGGAATCTAGAGCCACAGAAAAGAACATATCTGCAAAATAAACATTTTGTATTTGATAAAGACACAAAAACACAGTGATTTGTTTTTTCCTTTCCATTTTAAAATTAGGCTTTGGGTCTAAACATTTTACTTCTTTCACTAATGGTTAATCCACTGCAGGAGGGTTCACAAAGGTGTTGCATATTGCATTTAACCGAAGTGCTCTTTGAATGCAGGGTAAAATGCACTGAAGTAAAGCCATTTGTTTGACAGTATTGTTCTAAGTGAAAGACTGCAATGCAAAAAGATAATTTCAATCAGCACAGTGCAGTTGAGGGCACTTTTTTACAGCATCTACTTATACAAAAACACCAGCTTATAGCCCCAAAATCATCTTCTTCAGTAGCAAGAATATTAAAGGATAAGCTAGTACTTTTTAAAAATGCACACCTTTATAACCTGAAATTTTCCCCATGATGTCTTGGACATAACACCTTAAGTTCATTCTGCTAAACTTTGCTATGGCAAATATTTTTCTGACTTCCTATTAAAATAAAATAATTTAAAAAAGACTTTTGGGAGAGAAGGTACAGCACCAAGTCTCAAAGGCTGCACACATTTCTGAATATAGTATCTCAAAATTCATAGCAAAATAAACCTCTGTGAGCACACCCAAGGGATAATTTATTAAAATATAACTTTAGAGAGGTCACCTGCTACAGACAGAAAACAATGCGCTTCTTACAAGTACAGTACAGCAAATTAGTCACTATCTGACATTTTTTTCAGCTACTCTGCAGCTATCCTAGAACCAAGAGCTGGAATTTGCATTCCAAAGAGGAACAGAGCTCAACAATGCATGTATTAATTTTATTAACGCATCTTCTCTGAGTACATAACGTACAAGAATCCCTAAAAACTTCATTTTCACTTTTTAAAATTGAGATTATACGGCAGTACCCAGTAGCATTGTTACAGCTTTATTGGATGTTTAGCTTTATTATGATCTTTGAAAGCTATTATGATGTTTGATAGCCATTTAATAATCTGAGGTCATGTAAATTCAAGAAGGTACTAAATAAATTTAAAATATCTTGCTGGTGAACGAGCAAGAAGTTTTGAGTGGAATTGTTTGAGCATGAAGGAAAGTGAGGTATATCTTAGAAAGATAACTTATACCTTTACTACTCAACTGAAATATTTTATCTCCATTTTAAGCAGGATGAAAAATTAGTGTGCCATTTGCTGTTGAGAGATTACCTTCTGAACAGAACCTAGGAGATTTGGAGCAGAGATATTCATTATTTTACCCTTAAGGAATATATTTAATGTTGAAAAAGATAATTTTACCAAAGAAAAACCCTATGATAGAAACACATTAGTAGAAATATATCTTGAAATTGAAGATAAATATTTAAGTATTCACTATGACAGTTAACTCTTTAATCTCAAAATATATTAATGGATCTTTTGTACAGAATATTAAAAATTAGTAGGGGCAGAAACGTTAGGTTAAGACTGGGCCTTCTCTCTCATTCTATGGCCAGAACATATTAGTCCAGCTTTTCTACGACAGAAATTACTGGCAGTCTGAGGTTGCCTCAGCTGACAAAAATTTAATGACAAATTGTTATTTTGAATTTTGTGTACAGTTTTCAAGAACTCCCATATGCCTAAATGTTTAAATGTTCATTCTTTTAACAGAAACAAATAGTTTTAACTTGAAAAATTTCACTCAGAGAGCTGATAAAAACCAGGTAATCATTCACTGTTTTATCAGCTCTTGAAACTGATGCGACTGTGAACTTGGCATTTCTCTACACTGAGCTGGGTAATACAAACTAAACTCCTAAAAAAGGCTTTCCAATTACTCTGATTAAATGTGTCTATTGTTATTTTTCCATTTGTTACTTGTTCTGTTTGCTGCATTTTGAGACATCAGTTTAGACAGGTTCCCTTACTGCTTCTGGCCTGGTTCCTCTCTCAGTGCCCCAACTCAGACCTGCCACACAGAGCCCTGCAATGCCACTTCACTGTGGTGCTCAGAAAGCATCTTCAGAGGGTTTGCTTTGCCCAGAAAAAAATCAATTGACTGTATCATCCTGTAGGGAGACGTTTTATTAACCAGGGGTTTGGACAACTCAGTCTTGGCCTGGCTTTGCAAAGGCCTGCAGAGGCCCACAAGGACCTGTGCCTCTGAACTCACCTTGAAAGGACGGAGCCATGAAGATAGGAGAAGCCTGAACTCTGTCCTACCTGTCTGTGATTTATACCAATAGTATAATAGTTTAGATATAGATCGAGAAACTAAGACCAATTAGGTAGAGTGTTCTGCGATGAAGAATGTAAACTATGTTATTAGTATAAAAGATATGAACGTGACAGATAAAGCGGCGTACGCCATGAAGCTGTATCAGTGAGAGTGCCGTTACTCCAGCCAGCTCCTCGATCGGGACCCTCTTCATCATCCCAGCACCTCCAGCTCTTCACAGACTTCTGATGAGCAGCTTTCAAGTGTCTACTGCACAACAGCTTGAAAACAAAGCCTGTGCAAGGTAGAAGTGTTTGTCCTGTTCACTTACTGCTGGAGCCAGCCTCAAAGTCAGCTTTCCACTTTCCTCAAATGTCAGCTGACACGTGGCCTCAGAGCACAAAACTGCTTTGGCACACTGCCTGCCAGACAGACAAAAATTTTGAAGATACAAGAGTTCTATGTCTTCTCTTTCAGTCAGCCTCTTTAAAAGTTCTTTCTAACGTCTCACCTAGAAGCTTCAGACCTGATTTGTCTTATTGTGCTCATTAGCACTGACTTTTTAGGGGCAAGGAGCAGAAAGAGGATGCATTTCACTACTGGTGTGGGGTTTGTGAGCCAGAAACATGGACAACTGCAAACAGTGGAAGGGCTGATTTGGTTTTGAACACCATAATCTAAAGTCTAGTTTGGGAAGCCTGTAGCTAAATGAAACATTACCCCCATTAGCAATAATTTAGTGCAGCCTAGTTTGGGAACGAGATATAGAAATGCTTTGGAAACAAATTTCATTGCTTAGAAATAAAAAGCCACCAAACACCAAAACATTCATGCCAAGTATTTGGCGTTGGACACATCATACAGAAGAGAGTTTGGACTGGGAGTATGTTCCTACCCCCTAGAATTTTCAAGGCATTCCACCTTGTCAACTTCTCCACCTTTTCAGAAACTCTTAAACCACTTCTGGAAAAAAAAGAATCTAGAAAAAATCTTCTCTGCTATCCTTCATAATCTGTGATTAATTACCAAAAGTCTGTGGGAGCCTGACATTGCTCTTCATGCAGGTAGGCATTGCTACCCCCTTTAAAGAAAAGCAGTGTTAACCTGCTGGGCATTTGAAAACCACCTTCATCACCAGACTTCATCTGCACAGCTGTGTTTACATCTCCATGCCCACCTGCTCTTTCCTTACTTTATTTCCACAGTCAAACATCCCACCCCACAGAGCTGAGGCAGGGTGGCAGCTGCTGGGAGTGCAGGGCCAGAGCAGCAGCTTGTGGAGCGAGGTGTGTCAGCAGACTGACCATCAGCAGGGATATCAATCCTGCCCAGCACGCCTGGGATCAGCTTTGGGGTGGAAAACAGGAGCAAAAAGGGAGCATGGCGAAGGCCAGCTCCCAGGAAACCTGTAAATTCAAATTTTGCAGTTGCTCTTGTAACCTCTTTACACAGCTAAATAAGGACTGAGAGGGGCTATTCCTTTTCCTGCCAAAAGAAAAGGCTACAGCCTTCTGCATAATCCCTCCTGGAACAACTTCAGCAGATAAGAGAAAATGAGGACGGCATTCACAGCTATTTGTAACTATTTAGGTTAAATACAGAGAGGGCAGAAGAGAGTCAGTCCCAAATGGTGGCATATAGGGAAAACCATTCTGCTACATTAAAGATGTGCTTTTAATTAACTTCTCTCTGAATGATTATAATTAAAGATTTTACCACAGGTCTTCTTAGCATAATTACCTTCCATTTCCTTGCACAGCGCACATTCCCAGGAAATGGGAATCGAGATTATTTCTTAATTTAAATACTTCTCAATTATTTTAAAAGTTATTGCCTTTTAATTGGTTTATTATTGTGATTTTCTTTGTGCTTTTTTGGTCCTTCTCTGACTCTTACAGGCCCTTGCAAGACCTCAGAAATATCTTTCATGTGGTCAGGTGCAATTGCGAGCAGTTAACAAATTATGAGTTGCATTTTATTATGTTTAGATCCAGAAAAACAAGTTCATAAAGAGAGTTACAAACTTACTTTTGGACAGGGGAATAAATGATTCATTTTTCTCACTAGCGCTGAACATATGGTGTGAATTTTTTTCAGTTTTCTTCTGCAGATTGGTGTCTCCTTTACTGTTGCTTTTGTATGCAGGTCTCAGCAAATGGCCTTGTTGCACATCAGCCCTTGCCACGTGCACTGAATTGCAGAAGATTGAGCAGCTATCCTGTATTATTTGAAGACTAATTGTGCAGATCAGTGCATTCAGTAGTGATTGCTTCATTTCCTACTAATATTTCCACTGATAATATAAAGACATACTGGGAACTGGCAACAGGAAAACAGGCCAAGGGAAACAGGCACTGCAGAGATGCACTGGGTCACATTTTCCCCATCAGTCTGAGATTCCCAATGCAGCATGTTATTAAAACAGAAAGGCAGAGGTGGATGAAGACAGGATTTCACCAAGGAAATGGGAGAATAATGCACAGAGGAGAAGGATTTAAGGCAGAGCCCCACCGTCTCGTCTATCAGTTGCTGCCAGCTCTGCAGCAGCTTTTAGTATGCAAGATTTCGTTCTGAAATTCCTCTTAACTGTATCTTCCAGCCCAGGGAAAACAAACAACAATAACCCGAGAATAAACAGGATCATTCGTCTTTTCCTTATTCTTATCTCTAGTGATGTTATCTTTATCCTGAAATATTACCCCGCTAGAGGCAGTCTTTGGAAACCAAAGGCACCTTTGAAGTAGCACCCCTTGAGATAAAGCACCGGCATCAAGTGGCATTTGTGCTGATTCCAGCTTAACAGGCAGTTTCTGGTGCTGAGAGCACATTCCCAGAGCAAAGGAGAGCTATCAGTGTCCAGCCCAGTTAAAAAAACATTGGCAAAGGGAGTCCCCCACATTCCTGCACCTGTGTGCACCTGGGAAGTACCAGATTGAGAGATGAGGTTGTGGGCTCACCTGCACGATACAGCACGGCAGATACTGACCTTCCAGGCACAAGCTTGAATTTAACATTTAAATTCAACATACATGTTAAAAAAAAAAAAATAATTAAAGGCATTTATAAGTCATGACTTTGGAAATCTAATGTCAGCTAATGCTTCTATTATACTCTCCATCACCCCCCCCCAAAAGGCATTTCAAATATGACCATCTACAATAATTCAGCCACCTCTGTAGCTATTGTAATAAAATTTTGACAGTAACTGACACTAGTAAGCCAATTATTGCTAAGTAACTCACCATATGCCTTTCAGCTTTGTCTTTCTATGTTAAGGAAATCAACAGACAGAGAACTGAGGGAAAAAACAACTATTTCCATCCTGTCAGTATTTTGAAGTAAATTAAGAAAACAGAATTTTCCATAATTCTCCATTTGGGACTCCAACTCCTCTTTTCTTTCATTAGAACCCCTCCTCAAAACTGAGTATCTGGCTGTAAAAACAAAGATAAAAATTCAGACTTCTTTGAAATAAACTTTGGTATTTCTGTGTGTGAGCTTTCAAAAAAGGCAGAAAAATTCTGTTTATTTAGACTCCTGTTCAGAATAAAACCTTGTTACTGTTGGCTCTTACCAAGAAAGCCTTGAGTACAGGCAGCTTTTGCCAGGAAACACTGAAATTCTTCCTTGTAGAGTAATTCCCAAGCTTTTGGCTCTCTTGTTCCCACAGTGCTCCATTAGCTTCAGAACTGAATAAAATTGGTTCTGTTTATGTAAGAACAGATATTAATAGAGCCCATGCATCTTTCCATTGCATGCCATGCAAGGACACACAAAATGACCCATTTAGTTAGCTCATAGGTGAAACCTTCTGCTCAGTGGCCACTGAAATGAGCAGGGTTAAAACAGAAATCAGAATTGGGAGTTGATTCTGGAGGCACATATGAGAAGTAGAGAGACATAAATCACATTGAAAGTAAGAAGTAGGGCTAGATTTCAATAATTTTAAATGTTTAGCCCTATAGAGCCTACATTCTTCCCCGTGTCACCTCCCATCTTGCTTGTTATGTGCTAGAGGAAATCTGTATTTAGTGCAGTAAATAAAAAATAAAGTGATGCAAACTCAAGAGAACTGCTGAACAAGCCTGTCCCTACCTCTGCATCCCCTTCCCAGTGCTGCAACTTGTTCCAGGGGGAATATTTGCCTGAGATAAGTATGAACCTCTTCAGCAGCACCCCTGCTTAGTCAAAACTCAAATTTCACTCCACCATTTCTTATACTGAGGAGCAAGGTTAGGAGATGAACCCACAGTAACAAGTCAGTTACCAGATTTAATCCTTCCACTGTCCACTCAGCAGCCTGGCTTAAATCTGTCTCCCTGACTTCTGCCAGCAGCTTGCATTGCTCCTCTCCCCTGCTCCCAGAAAGAGCCAGGCTTCCAACACAAAGGTCCCGAAGCAGCATCGTGTCTCGTCTGACCAAGAGGGGCACAAAGGCTGTGAGGAAGCAGCATCCCTACTCTTTGCTCACCCATGGGTAATGCACAGGAGCCAGTTGTGAGTCAGTTTTCTCTCCCAGGATGGGGAAGGGAAGGAAGGATGAGTTTGGCAAGGCAGGAGAAGCAAAGTACCGCAAGCGCCTCTCTACAACAAAGCGCTGCAATCCCTAACCAAAACTGCATGAGCTGATGTGGCCCCAGGGATACCCTAAACATCCAGCCACCTGTACTCCAAAGATGCCATGCGCCTACAGAAAAGCCTAGTAACTAGGCATCAGCTCTGGGAACATCCTGAAATTAGTATAAACTACAGAAATCAGAAGAAATTATGGCTTGTGTGAAAAAGCTTTCACAGTACACTACACAGTGGAGTAAAATAAGCTGCTATTGGCACATCTCAGACTTCTAATGAGACTTTTCTCTCTTTTGGGATTGCTGAGAGCTGCATGTAATTGGTGTCAAGACTTCCACATGCTCACACATTGGGCTGTCCAGCTGATGGGCAAGGTCTTTGTTCTGAATGCCTTCAGAGACAGTGCAAGCAGTGCTTTCTGCAAAGAAAGTGCTGTCACTGCCTAAAAAGAGCTCCTGGAGATCACCAACTTGGAGACATGGCAGCTTGCTGGCTTCTCAAGAATGACAAGAAGCCAACAAACAATAGTTATTTTATATTCAAATCCAAATGAATCCCATCCCTAAACAACTGTTTTTAGAATGTTTGAGGAAGATCTCCATCACACTGAGATTTCGAGAATATATGTTGGCATTCCGTAGGGCAATCAAGGAAATGAAATTTGAGCAGAGCTGGCAGAGGAGTCCAGCTCTCTTCAACATGCAAGCTCACAAAGCAGCTAAAAGGGAAAGCTGAGATGGGTTGGAAGAGATTTAAGTTCTGAGACAGAATGTGCACTGTGTTGTGGCAATAAGTGTAAAGTAGGCAGGTAATGAAAAAAGGAATCTGGGAAAAAAAAAACAAACAAAGAGAATGCAGGATGGGGGTGGAAGTGCTGGAAAACTGTTTTTACTCTTTCAGATTAATCTTGACCATATTGTCATAATTTCATCATTTCCCAATTCCTCTTTCTGGTTGGAAGAGCTAAAACTAACAGAGAAATTCTGGTAGTAAGACTGAGGCCAGACAAGCTCCCCCTTCTTACTTGATCTAATTACAAAGATTTTTATAGGGGACCACCAACACATAATTCAAGAAAAGCAGTACATACGGAGAATTACAAAAAGAGTAAACAACATGAAACATATGAAAAACATAAGCAATGGGGTCAGGTTTTAAAGGATATTTGAAACATTTAAAAATTACAATGGATATATTTGAGCTGACTTCAAAAGGCCAGTGTCTAAAGGCATAATTGACGTGCATGAAGTGACGTATTGGTGAAATTCTCACATTGCCCTGTTTCTTTCATCAGTTGTGGGGTGTTTTCTGTTGATGATAACAGCACATCTCTGAGCCTCCATTAATACAAGTACAGAAATATCCTGGGTCCAAGAGCAACAGTGTACAGGAGTGTCTATTCCCCATCTCTCACCCTCTAGACACGAACAAAGCAGAGCTGAGGTGGAGGGCTTAACAGAGGGATACATTTTTGCACAAGACAAGAACAGTGGGGATTGCTTTTCTAGTTATGAAGTTCTGGACTTAAATCCAATGAGCACACAGTGATATTAACCACTGGTTCCATGAGTTCACCCTCACTGAAAGCAGAATGGCATCTGTAAGAGCACTGTATTTGCACTGACAGCATCATTCTTCTGCTGAGATCCAAGTGGGAAACCAAGTGTCTGAGATTTTGTTCTGCTAGTTGAATGAGACACATTATCAGTCCAGTTCTGATAAGAAATTTCATCAAGGACGTAATAAATAATTCCCAGAAAAGCCTTATCAAACCTTGCATGCAGACATAGTCCTTTCCTACTTTAATGAATTTATATTCCTCACCTAAAAACAGGGCTGGCTGAACAACTGCCTCTGACCCACACTGATCAAGCAAAACTCAAAAAAAAAGAGCATTGAGTCAGCAAAAGCTTACCAGAGCTACTGACACAGCAGGTATACACTTCAGTGCTGCCTTCAGAGGTGAAGGAGAAGACTCAGAAAAACCTCAGCAGAGATAAGGCAGTTCAGGAATAATCTGACTTCTCCAAAGGGAAAAATACCGAGTCCTTAAAATTAATGACTCTTGTGGCTACTTTGATGGCATCAAAGACTTGAAAACATCAAATATGGTGGCAGCAGAAAGAATCCATCCCCGTGGTGTCACTAGAGGTTACAGAAGAATTTAACCAGCTGGTGAAGAAAAACTTGAAAAGGGATATGGAAACATAGTATTAAAAAATGCATACATCATATTGAACCATTAATTCAACTCATTCTGCAACGTGCCTGTGTCTGCCAGTGCTGCAGTTAATAGAGAGCACAGGAAATTCAGAATGCAATTAAGTCTTGGGAGAAGCACAGTTGGAGGTTGTGGCAGTTTCTATGGCAACCTGAAAGGCTCAAGACTAGTAACAGGAGATTAACTTTAAAGGCAAGATAAGTACATAAATATAGCTCTCATTTACCATTTTCTCTGCTTCCAAATGGGCCATGTATTTTCAATTTAAACAATACAGAAATGCAGTCAGATGTCCTACTTGCTATTAACTAGGTCAAAAATAGCCTTTAAAAAAACCCTGCTATAAAATTCTGATAATTTCAGAATCCAGGAGTCATATAAACTCCACTAATTAATTCAATCAAAATGGAAATGGGCTTGAATACTGCCAGGAGATTAGAACGAGGCTTCAGGATAGAGAACATGACAGCCATAATAAGAGTTTGCTGATGTCAACACACTGTAGGCTAATGAACAAATCCTCTTGACATGTTTTTCTGGATTACGCCTCAGATCAGGTTTTAAGACTCCAAAAGAGCCAGGGCAAGATAAAGAAAAAAATTTTTAAGCACTACAGACCTTTTTTCTTTCCTTCCTACTTCTAAAATATTCTCTTCAGTAATAAAGAATATATCAAAGAAACTTCATCCAATATTTTTCCTGGCACTTTGGAGCTTTTATTCAAAGGTTCAGCTGAGACAGCAGTCACCTTTTGAACTCCTGCCCACCTTACTTACAAATAATAATAAAAAAAAGTGCATTAAAGAGAGGCCACATCTCCAGTGCAGACAGTTGCTCTGAACTTGTTTTACTTCATCATTTAAAAACAGTTGGTACATGCATAACACATTGAGGAACATGTATGTATCCAGCGTGGGAAGAACACTACCAGAAGAACTGAAAGCAGTTATATTAGCTAAATTAGCAGTTAAATTAGCAGCTGCATTAGCTAAATAGCCAGTCCAATGTGATTTAACCCTCTCCTGAGTAACACAGATCTCACACTGGCACCTCTGCACAGCTTCTGTTGAGCATCAGATTCCTGAAAGAAAATTACCACTGCCCTACTACGCTATTATTTGGTGAATTAACCCAATGTATGGTTAATTCACGAGGTGTTCCAAGGAATACTGTGGAATAACACAAGTCCCTTGGGCTGGCCCAACCATGCCTGCAAACCCTCATGCAGTTCTACTTTCACAGCGAGCATTTTTGGTTGGTATTTGTTGACTTGTTGTTTATTTGAGGAAAGAATGGAAACACCCTGTGAAAATGTCAAAAAGTCACCGTTATGTAATTCAAATGTGCATTCCACTTCACTGAAGAAATTCCAACCTGCCCATGATAATATCTAAGCACCACCTAGAGCAGTGAGATTGGCATAGCAATATCAAAGGCTGGGCTCTAAGATCTTGGAGGTCTTCTCCAAACTTAAATGATTCTGTGATTCTATTCACAATGGAATCTGTGCTCTGCTTCTGCTGTGGTGGGAATGTCCCTATTGGATGTGCAGAGCAGAAGAAAACGGTAATCTGTAATTTTTTGTGAAAGGAAGGCTTTGGGATGACCTGCTTACAGCCACCCAGCACCAAGGGAGCCCACAAAAGAGATGGAGAGAAACTTTTTACAAGAGCATGTAGTGATAAGACAGAAGGGGGAACAGCTTCAAGCTGAAAGAGAACAGCTTTCCATTCTTAGGGGAAGAAAAATCAAAACAAAACCCCAAAACCAAAGCAAAAACCACACTTTGCAGCAAACCCTGCAGGACCAGCCTGAGATGTGTTGAAGTAGGGAAGAAATTATGCCATTCCTCTCACAAGGAGCAATATACATCACCTTCATCAGTATAAAACCTAATTTAGAGATAGGCGACTTCTCCTTGCTTCAGTGCCATTTTAGCCCAAGAAGCAATAGTTTATAAAGTGAAAAGTGAGTTGGAGTAGTGAAAATGTCCTCCCATTGGCTTTAATTTAACAAGGAAATAAAAATCTCTCTAAATAAAAACAAGGTATGTCCCCAATGCCAAGTATTTGTTCTACTTCATCATATCAGTGTTTTTAAAGAAGTATATAATACCCTGACTTTCAAGAAAAAGTATTGGTAGAGGAGGCAAAAGGGAATAAGGAAAAGGGAATGCCTAAAGAGCTTGTTTCCAGAACTAATATTTTGTTCAGAGTAGGAAAGCTACAACAGGGTGAGATGAGGACAGCACTCTCTACTTCTTCATTGAAGTGTAGGCTGTTATCAAAGAATGAATTTTTCCTTCTGTTTTCCATTACTTTCCATTTTTTTTCTCCCTTTCAACTAATTGAAAAGCCACAACTGAAGAGTATGCAGGGACAGCAGCAACCCTTCAACTCCGAAGTTTATTTAGACTTAAAAAAAAGACAACCAAATCTATACAAAAATTTCAAAAAAGGAAAGATTACATACTGTAGAATCCATTAAGTGTTAAGAAGTTGAAGAGATCCATCACTCCCCTCAGTATTCTTAGAAGCTGACCTGTCCTGTAATTGAAGTTACCATATCTCACTTTGAAGAGGTTCTTTTCTCTTTCTGGAGTGGCTGTGGCAGTGCCAATCTCCTCAGGAGAGACAGCTTAATAAGAATATAAAAAATGCTGCCCTCCTTTGCTGCACATAAAGGTCTTTTTCTTTGATTTTCACTCAATATTAACATCTCTATTTTAAAGACGTAGGTTTCACTGGAGGAAAACATAAGAATAACTTTGAAATGTGTAAAAGGTAAAAGTTCTCAGTAAAGGGTTTAAAAACAAATCAGAGCAAATTTTTGCAGTTATTTGTGTGGAAGGTTTGGCTGTTTGTTTTGTTGGAGTTTTGGTTTATTGATTGGTTTGGGTTTTTTCCTAAATCGTGGTTTAGCAGGTCCCTAAGCACAATTCTCAGACACAGCATATCTGTGAATTTTAAGCATACAAATGAATTAATCTCCTCTCTGTTTTGCTGTAGTGAAGCAAACTGACTTCATAAAGAATGACAATTACATGGATCTGGATTTGCTGTAGACATTGGAAACAAAGAAACTTTGTCAGGAACGACATTTTCACAGATCTGACTTTAGATTTCATCTTCTTATGCTCTCTCTGGTCAGAAAGTGCAATGACTGCTACCATGTGAATACAGGGAACAAGAAACACTGGGAAACAAGTCAACAGTGTTTGCTGCTGCTAATATTTAACTCATGCTCCAGACAGATTCAGAAGAAGATTTTGGTAAAACCCACAGATTACTGAGGAGAGAAAGGCTCGGCTCACTGGTTATCTAGAATATAGCAATTTGCGAGCCTGTAAACAGCAGTTTTCACAAGTTCTCTAGGCTTCTAACATAAACCATGCTTGGTGGTTGCAGAGGTTAATTAAACAGATACAGCTCTTTACCATTCTGCAGCACATTTAATACTGATTTGAAACACAGTCTATCTTTGTCTTCTCCCATCCTGCACCTCAAGCAGCATCTTGCTTCATTTAAGCTTGGAAGGCATCATGGAATATAAATGATCAGCACAATAGCCAGGAATTAGACTAAACATTACCAACATCAAAGCAAGAGTTGGAAGAAAAAAGCAGATGATCAGATATTTAACCAAGGAAATATTTTGTTCATCCATCATTTCTTGCAATTAAGTGGTAGATTGCTTTCTATATTTTCCCAGAGAAAATATGTAAAAGACAAGCACATTTTTATAGCTACTGTATGGTTTCAAGTTACAGTGTGCTCCCTGTACCCCAATCCAGCTCACTCTCTCTTATTGCTGCATCATCCTCTTGTATTGATAAGGAAAAGGTTATGAAGGTCAAAGCTATCCGTGGAATTCCCAGAGAGCCTGGAAATAAAATTAGAAATCAGGGAACTAAAAAATACCAAAAGAGTAAAGTAAAGAGCTCTACATCACAATTTCTTCACTTGATCTTCACTACAATTCTAGGAAAATAATGAAGATATTGTATAAATCACTAATAGACCAAAATGTTTCTTTTTTGTTTCTTTTTTTTTCTTTAGTTTTTTTTCCACTCAGTGTAGTCCCATTCATCTTAATGTCTTTGGTGAAGGGTAAAAGAACACACAAAAATCCTAAAGCTACAGCTCTCAGGGCCTGTACAGGACGGGCTGTGACATCTTGTGTCCTCCTCTCCTTAGACCCGTGCAGCTTTTCCCACTGCCTTGCCTGCAGGGCTTGCACAGGGATCAGCCTTTCCCCGACCCAGCCCCTCTCCTGCCTGTGCCAGGCAGAGGTCCCAGCTGCCCATCTTGGCAAACCTCAGCCTCTCTCGGACAAGAAAGAGCAGAGGTCAGTTTTAAGCTGTAGATGGTCTGGGGCTCCCTGCCCTGTCCAGCTTCCTGTGTGTAAGAACAATCCAAAAGCTGAGCTCTTGTGGCAGCTCTCATATGCAGCCAGTGACACCAGCAGCACCCAGGCAAAGTTCCAGTTGCATACTGGAAGCAACAGTGGATCAAACCAGCAACCCCTCAAGTATTTCCTTGTCCTAGCAGCTTCCAGAAAAACTCAGTGCTGAGCAGCATTCTTTACAAAACCATCTCCAGGCACAGCTGACTGCCCTGGCACTTGGCAGAACAGCCTAAGGCCCACATTACAATTCCTTCTACCAGCCAGAATCCTTGTGAGCACATCTGCAGTCCCCTGGGAATAGGGTAACATCTAATTAAAGCAGATGGTCAATGAAAATTCAAAGGTCAGGACTGAAGTTGCTGGTAGAACCTCGGCTTCAAGCATCCATCTAAATTACCAGTCACAGAAGCCAATGCATGCATGCAAAGCCAACTGCAGTAATATTTCCTTAAATTAAAAATGGCCTTGGAATGCCTTTTTCACTTATTTCTCCCCTGTTTCTTTCCACAATTTTTTTAAGAAGCTGTATCAGTAAATCAAAGCAACTGGGACATAACTTTTCTGACCACAGACCCCAGGGGACACGTGTAGCCCACAACTTCGCCATACATTTCCTTTTTTTTCTCATATTTTTTGGCTCAATTGCACTTGCATTTTTACTATAGGCATATTTCATCCCTTTCCTTTTCATAACAGAATAAAAAGGTACCCAGCCTTTGATAGTCCTAGAAACTATCTGGCAAAAATGCTGACTCATGAAAGTGCATTTCCAATTTTACTGGAAGCAAATAAATTAAACACTGCGGACTCCACTCTACAGGAGAAAACCAAATAAACGGAGAGACAGAAACTGCTTTAGGTCCTAACATGCATAATGTCCTTTCAAGATTCAGCCGAGTCTTTCTGCATGCAAGGCGATAAGTGCTAGGCCTATTCTTCTCTCAATTGGTGTTGTTTAAGTGCTTAAGGATGTTTGCGTACTTGCCAGAGTAGGCGAAATAAACTAATTAAAGAGGAACAAAGCAGTCTAGGAACTGGCGGGTGTGGGAGAGGCAGCTTGAGAGGGCACTGTGCATTCAGAATACGCCTATTAAATTCGCTGTTACACAGCTCTGTGACTAACTACAGTAAAATGATCTACAATTAACTACTGTTTCAAAAGAAGTTGGATTTTCTCATTTTCCCTATTTTTTTGACAGCGAATATTTTTTCAGGTTTTTATTTTACTCTACATTTCTTACCTGTTTTTCTGAAAACATTTCTCTCTTCCAACCCTAACATTGCATGAAATGAAAAGCCACTACGGGTTTAAAATAATGTCTTTCATCTCCCCTACTGTTACAGTCAAAGATAAGTCAAAATGCTGAAATATCTGATGCTTATATATCATAAGCCTTTCAGTACGAATACATTTTATTTCCCAAGGGTTTGTTTTCCTATTAAAGACTTCACTTCTGATGTTTCTTTCGAGAATTCTTTAACATCACCAAACAAATCAAATTACCCATGTTCACCAAAGAAAAGGAACAAAGTGGTGAGAGGTTTTATTGGCACTCCTGCCTAGGTAAGGAAGGTGACACGAGCATAAAATAAAAAAGGCTTGCATTTCATAATGATTTGGAGGTGAATTCATACCCTTCCTTCATGCCTCTCTGATATCAATTAATTATCTGAGGAAGGAACAGGCTGATGCTCCGATACACTACAAAAATAGAAATGTAATACCCAATTTTAAGATAGGTTCTCAGAACATTTTGAAGGGTTATGTTCAAAGGAAAGAACAGCTCTGGAGTGAGAGAGAACAAGGGTGACACCACGTGGAAGAAAACGCTGCTGGCTCCTTCCTCTACTCATAAATTGAGATGCCTGAAAATCTTAGAGTTGGGTCAGCTGTTGTGGTAAATGTTCTAATCCTCAGAAGAGGACCACACAGACCCTCTTAAAGCAGAGATCTGTGTTATCTAGTAGGTACACAAGCAGATTAATTATAATCCTCCTCCTTTTAGTGTAGCTGATGTTTGTGAGCAAAGAAACAGGCTGCTGCTGCAGTGAGCACATTAGCTATTTCTCCCCTCCACAAACGGCAGATAAACATCCTTAATCTGTAATCTACACAGGTTCTGTAAGTCTGACTATGGTGGGAGCTTTTGATGTGCTCCATTCTCAGCCAAACTGAAAATGGGCTTTCACAGAATAAGTAACAAAGGTGACACTCCACTTTATTGGTTTCTGTGCCCATACTGCCTTCAGAGCCATTCCCCAAGCCACAAAAGGCCTGTATCAGTTACCAGTTTTGGGAAGACCTTTCCTTCTCATGCACTCATATCCTTATGGAACAGCAGCCAGTGTTCAGTGGGAGCAGCTCGTGGCACTGCCCAAGCTCTGTTCTTATACCACTGACTGCAGTAAAGCCTCAGCATTTCAGCTTTCAGCTTCTCTGCTCTGTGTGAGAGTTGCTTTCTACAGTAAAGCACAGCCAGTGGTGTCCTCATTTGTCACACAGTGCACACCCTGTCTTGCCAAGCTTCTCTCCTAGCACAGCCTTACTCACACCAAAAAAAAAAAAAAAACAGCAAAAGAACAAAAAAACACCCCACAAACAAACAAACAAATGAAAGAAATCAAACACAAACCCCCTCCCTCCCCAACAAAACCAACAAACCAACCAAGCAAACAATCAAACAAAAAAAAAACCACACTTCTACGTACTGGGAAGGGTAAAAAGAGAAAATCACACTTCAGCACAATCCACCTGGGGGGTTGAAGTGTGGCAGCAGTGTCCCAGAGCTGTCCAGCAAGTCGAGAGAAACCCCCCAAAAATGCTGGAGCAAACATTACATCAGTGACATTTCTTCCACCCTGCAGCTCCCCACAGGGGAAGAGCAGACACACTTGTCCTTTCTAAGTTCCAGATCTCCAGTACAAAGACCAAGCTGCTGCAGATCACAGGCACAGCACAGAAAAGCTCTATTCCTTCCAGCCACAGGCAGCAAGGCTCTGGCACTGAACACCTAGAAGGAGTAATGGGTACCCAGCCACATCCATTCGAGCTGGTTCAAGCCAAACCTCCCCAGCCTAGAGCAGTTTTCATCAAATCCTTATGCCTACAGCCAGTAACATATTCTGCTGTGCTTTTCCAGAGGAGAAGAAATACATCTTTACAATTTATAGGCTACAATGTTTTTGGGGGCATAGGGCCTGGCTTTGATCTCTATGAATGGCATTTTTCATCCAGCCTTCTGGTTTGGTCAGTATTCAAATAAATTAAAATGTAATGTTTAATGAGTCCATATTTTAGCAAATTTACAAACATTAGGAAAAAGACATTTTCTGTGGAATAGGAAATAATATTAAGAAGTCCTTCTATAATGTAACAGCAATCCCTACAGGTGCACTGACAAATCTCCTGGCACTTCATGTGGTACATGCAGGGTTTGCTATGTTCACACCTAAAGTCAACTAAAATATACCATTGTTAAGGAAAAAACCTCAATGAAAGAAAGTAATCAACACTTCTACTTCTACAAATAGGAAATGGAACTTTGTTCCCCTATCCAGGAAAAACTATTTTGACAAGACAATTTAGTCTAACCTGGAAATTTCAGATAATGTCTGGTGGGTTGGTTGTTCGTTTCTCTGAAAGATTCCAGCGAATTCAACAAGCATTTTCATGGCATTAGCAAAGTAAAGCAGTTAAATTATTGCCATCCTCCACACTGAGGATATTCCATTTGAGAGACCACAATTCTATTTTATGATAACTTTACATGCAAGTGAGGTGCCACATTTTTTTTTCACATAACAGAGTTAATGGTGAAACATCCATTTCCTCTTTGAAAAGGGCTAAACCCACAAGATTAACAAAACTCTCCAGACTACAAAAGCCTTCCCAATGAAGCCATAATTCGAGCAGATAAAGTATCCTCTAAATATTTACTTGCACTCTTCTGACCAGCTCTAAACCACACTACAGTTTCAGAATTTCATTCTGAGCTGTCTGTGGGCAACCTGCAGGTCCAGAATACTGTCCAGCTCCTCTTCCCTGTCCCCCTGGATCTCTGCAATCCCTTCATAACAGGGTTCAAAGATTGTAGAGAGCACCTTGCTGATATACAGTGACGTATGCATAGAAGGACAAAGCAAGAGAAGAGAACAAGAAATGAGACTCCTTTCCTTGGAGTGTAGGCATTTCTCCTAAGCAAACCCACACTGTAACGGAGAGACAAGCAGCAGCTTGTAGGGACCCGTAAAGTCATGTTACTGCTTGTTTGCAAGACAAAGGTAGTGTGCATAAATCAGGAAGGGTTTATCTCTGACTTCTGTACAAAGAGGAAATACAGAAACACATTCTTGGACTAGATGCAAATAAAAGAAAAAAAAAATCCACATCCAACTTTTATCAGGAATGACAGATTAAGAAATGACAAATTGCTATTAGCGAGGTTTGGTTCATAATTAAATTACGCTATAGAAGTTAAGATAGGCCTGCACACCTCCAACACATCTAATGATTTTCCTTGGGTTCAACACAGTTTTCTAGAGAAGCTTCAGGTAAAA